>CM076575.1:99026478-99277133 GCA_034641835.2 Pinus albicaulis
CATTTTGGGGAAGGAAACAATCATCCACACAGACCACCGGCCCCTGCAGTTCATACAGACACAAGGGAAGTTGCAGAATGATCGCCATCAGAAGTGGTCCACATATCTGCAACAGCTTCATTTGAACATCAAGTACAAGAAGGGTAGCACCAATAATGTTGCAGACTGCCTCAGCCGACCACCGATCGTGGCGCTCACCACCGTGCTCAACTCTTGTGGGCACGAGACTTCTGATTGGCCGCTTCTCTATGAGAGTGACCCAGAATTCGGCCACACTTACAAGGCACTCTTGGGGGCACGCAAGTTCCAAATTTTCACCTCCAAGATGCACTTTTATGTCACCTGGGACACCTTTGTGTTCCTTCAAGCGAGCGTGCCAAGATGATATGGGAAGCACACTACAGTCGAGTCGCTGGGCATTTCGGGGTCGAGAAAACAGTAGCAATCCTGCTGAAGTATTTCTATTGGCCGAACCTTCGAAAGGATGTCGAGAAGCACATCAGATCCTGCACTGCTTGTGCCATTGCCAAACCGACCATCAAGAAGCAAGGCCTATATACTCCTCTACCTACCCCTAGTCGACCTTGGGAATCCATCTCCATGGGTTACATGTCGGGCCTGCCTTCTACTAAGCAGGGAAATGACTGTGTTTTTGTGGTCGTCGACAGATTCTCGAAGATGGCCATTATGGCGGCCTGCAAGAAGAATATCACAGCAGAAGCCACTGCTAAACTCTTCTTTGAACGAGTGTGGGTGCACTGTGGGATCCCACAGTCTATCATATCAGATCGGGATAGCAGGTTCCTCAGCACATTTTGGTCCAGCCTCTGGTCGATGTTGGATACCAAGCTCACCAAGTCCACAGCTTTCCATCCCCAAACAGATGGCCAGACAGAGGTCGTCAACATAATGATTGTACACATTCTGCGCATGTACAACTCAAAGCATCCACGCACATGGGACGAGAGCCTCCCCTATGTACAACACAGTTATAACCGGGCTCTCCACAGCTCAATTGGCCATAGCCCCTTTCAGGTGGGCTTGGGATTCCAACCACTATGTCCCATTGACATAGCCATGCCGTTTGCAGCTGCTCAGGCCGATTCAGCTCATGTCCAGTCTGAAGTTGACAAAGCAAGTAGCTTCATCGAGCGCATTCAACACATCCGCCAACAAGTTCATGATATATTGGACAGAGCCAATGCCAAGTACAAGCAACGCCATGATCAACACCGGGTGCCACACAACTTCCAGGTGGGTGACAAAGTATGGCTACATTTGCAGAAGGAGCGCCTCACTGGACCCCACCGCAAGCTTCGCCTGCTCCGATACGGGCCGCACACCATCACCAAGGTTGTAGGGAACAATGCATTCGAGCTCAGTATTCCACCATTCCTTGGTCTGCACCCAGTCTTCAATGTGGATCGCCTTCGTCCTTACTTCCCACCTCTACTGGACACCTCGAACATTGCAGAACAACTCACACCAACAGAGTTAAACCCAGACTGCATGGAACAGGCCACCACAGATTGTATCATGGACATGCAAATCAAGAACACTCGTCAACAGCAGATCCAATCGTATCGGGTTGTCAAAGCTGGCCAACTCCTGCACCAAGGAAAGTGGTTCACCAGGGACCAAGTTCAGCAGAAATTTCCTCATCTCATGGAGGAACTTAACGCAATGGGGACCATTGCTTCCTAAGGGGGGAGGAATGATCCAGGTGGATATTGGTGGCCACCAGCCTATTCCACTTGGGCCCCCACCATTGTCTCTTTCAGTTTTTCAGTTTCGGCATAACTTACTATTTTTAGCAGTTTTTCGGGTCCTGAACTTCCGGAGCCGTTTTGAGGCCCTAAACGACGTTTTTTGGGTATGAAAGCGCCAACGAATTTTCTGATAAAATTCGTCCCGACAGCTGTAGTCCTTGGATAGAGCTTTCTAATGATGTATCATATGCGTCAAACGGAGATAGTATGCCAAAGTTACGTCCCTGGGAAGTTGAAACACCAATTTACCCAAACGGGGCCCATAGTTTTGGCACTTCATCTCCTAGGGTTAGGTTTTTGGGATGTTTAGGGTTCTCCATTGTTTTTCAATAATAAATAGGCCCTCGCGCCTCATTGTAAAGGAGTTGAGAGGTCTGTAGCCACCACATCTCTTCTCAGAGATAGCTACCAGTGCCCTAGTTAGTTTTATTTCCATTCTGTCTGTAAGCAAATTTCAGTTCTTTGATATTAATGAAATGAAGTTTTATTTCCGCTGCATCTCTGTATTTATGGTTATGTGTTTATTCTGTTGTGTTCCTGCATAAATCCGGATCATAAACCTTCGCAGAAAAAAAGTTATAGCGAAAATTCCACGTTGACTTGTTTAGGTTAAATTTAGGAGCCTGCAAAATGACCTAAATTCCATAGATTATATCTCCAAAAATATTGCGAACCAAACTCTGAAATTTTGCGAAGATCTTCCTCATGATTGTGGCTTTGCACACTAAAAATTTCAGCTTCTAAACCTTCGTAGAAAAAAAGTTATAGCGAAAATGCCACGATGACCTGTTTGGAGCAGCAAAACCCTAGAATCCAAAGCTCTGATACCAAATGTTCTGAAACCAGCTCCAAAAATAGAAGAAAAGAGATATCAATGCCTTAGAAATAGGCCACTTAGAGGGGGAAACCTCCAATACATTACATGAATGAACAATTCTTGGATGATACAAATTAAAAATCCTCCTTTCTATATATAGGAGTCCATGGGGCCACAATGTAATCCTAGTGGGGCCACAATGTAATCCTAGCCGACCTAACAATAATAATTTAAGGGCACAATAATAACAATATGGGGGTTACAGGGGTACAATAATAACAAAAAGGGGGTTACACTAACAACAATAAGGGACTATACTAGTAATATAGGGACCTAACATAAATACAAGTCAAGGCTACCCCATTTGGACACATCAACACATATTCTTCTCTTTGAAGGTTCATACATCTGAAATTGCAGGTATCTCTCTTAAATGTGCGAAGGGTTTGAAGATATATCTGAAATTATGTGTTGACTTCTATTTGGGACAATTTGACTGTCTCGTTGACCATATTTGACTTGGTTTGACCAGTTTTGGATATGTTTTGAGGAGACCAGATTCTTTGGCATAAAATAAGAGGAATTCTGAGTAGTTTGACTTTTGTTAATTACAGACCTTGAGTGTGGGTTTGGAAAGAAAAATTTATGTCTTCATTACCCATCTTTGACTGAGTTGTTTGGAGTTGTCTTTGTTGAAAACTATAACTAGTGTCAGCCTTGATAATTTTATTTGAGTCATGATGTAATGTTTTTGTCAAAAGAAAGAAAAAGAATTTTATTATAAACTAAATTGACTTATTAAAGCATGGGTTTCATGCTTGGGTGATTAGAGGCTTAGTATTAAGCTCAAAAATGAAAGTTCTCAGAAATTCCCCAAAGTAGAATGAAAGTGAAGAGCTCTTCGCCAGGAATACGGTGCAATTCGTTTCATCAAAAACTGACTTCAGATGAGTAAGTTATGGCCTACTGTTCAGTTTCTCAAACAGCTAAAAAAATTGCAGAACAGTGATAGGTTGATGACATGGCAGCCCAGTCAGCACTCCAGGTATATTCAGGGAAAATTCTCCAGTTTTATACCAATGACACTATGACAAGTGTCACAATGAGATTTGCTAGTGAAATTTGGAGGTGAAATTTTTTTACAGTTATCCTATAGGTTGAAGGAGATTTTTTTTTTAGTTGGAATAGTCCAACCAGAGTTGGACACGTGATGCAGCTAGGGGCCACCACGTGCCCCCTTTGGTGGACCCATCCAACCTTTGGAACTGGTCGAAATTCAAACTTATGTTTTATATCAAAGTTCTGGACACATATATATTTCGATCTACATATCTCATTTACCTAAGGTCTAAACTATGGACAAGAAGGCATATATATGATGGGAAGAATATATATTTTTAATCCAAATTTCAAACCATTGACAGGCGAACCGATGGACATATGAAATTGGGTGCATATATAGATTTTAATCCAAAGTTTTTGACTAAGGGATTGGTGTTATAGCATGGAACAAAATTATGGTGTGGGGGTTGGGGTCGCCTACCTCGTACAACTCCAACGCCTTACCATCTATGCTCTCAAATGTTTCTTAACCCTATAAGGTAGCATCCCCTATTTATTGTTTTTCAATTCTGATGGCGAGGGTTCGGAGGGGGCTAGAATTGCGGGCCACCCCCTACCATATGACTGCATTGCAAGAACCGTGGGCGGAGCCAAATGCAACGAAGAATTTTAACGTTAATTAAACCATGATTACTCCACTAATCTACATGTTTGTGCTGATTAAAATAGGTTTAATACATTTGGATAGTGCACAGTTAAGACACACTTATCACAGTTAAGCGTAGTCTTAACTGTTAATTAATCACCTTGTTAATTTACGGTGGAGTTAGCGAAACCACCTATTTCGGCGGAATCCACTCAACTCTCAGAGTTATCTGGAGCCTTCTCCAGATTTGGAGATATTGTAGGAAAATTTGTTTTGGCCATAAATGAAGCAATTTTCGACCAATTTTGGCTTAGGAAGATTCATTATTGGTAGATTTTGATGTTTTGAACACATTGGAGCAGCTTGCAGAGGCAATAGGAGACTGTAAACAACATAATTTGCATAATTGAGCTAATACAAAGACCCATACCATGGAAGCTAGACCAAGGAGATGTAGCCCAGGAAGGGTGAACTTCTTCATCAAAACAAAGTGTTATTGATTCAATTGTGATGGTTTGTTGTGTGTTTGTTTGTTGACGTTCAAAATTTAGTTTCCATGCTTTTATTTTCAAGTATTCAACTTAATCTCCACACATTTAATTGTTAATCAATCATAGGTACTTCAATAAACCCATATACAAGAAGCAAAGATTAACACTTCTAATATAAATCTGAATATGAAATTAGCATAGCAAAACTAACATTCAAATTCAGATCAAGATGGTATCAGAGCAAAGGTTATTTGCTTGTTTTTCTTGAGTTTTGTGCAAGAAGGGTTTTAATAGTTGCAATTTTGTGATGCTTACATGGTTGAAGTTGCAGAGCGGAGAAGGGAAACTATTGGTTGCTAGTCCTAAGGTTAGGACCAGAATAAGAAGAGCTACAAGAGCACCATCTCCACCCAAATTTCCACTCATAGCTGCCCTTGAAACACCTCAAGATTTATCTCCAGAAGTTGATATTGAGGAGGTACAAATTGCACAAGAAGCTGAGTTGATTGAAGAGGTGCAAGCATCAGAAGATGAGCTTGAATCCATAGCCATCATGTGAGGTGTTGGAGAGACTCAAGGAAATTCAAAAGAGGAATATGTCAAGAGAGACTTCAATAACATAAAGAGGATGGTTAAAATCATGTTTGATGCATTCACTGCTGGAATGGCAGGAGAAGGTTCTAAGCCTCCACATGGAGAAGGAACTTAAGATGATAATGAGGATGAAGAGAAGAGTTCAAAGGGTAGTGGAGGAAAGGCACCTTCATCTCCACCATCCTCATCCTCATCATCTTCATCGACATCATCTTCCACTTCCACCACAAAAACAACCCATATTAATTCAAAAATCCCAAAATGAAAAACTCCATTACTAAAATTGGACATTAAGTTTGAACTTCCCATGTACAATGGTGAGGTAAATGCAGAGAAGTTGGACAATTGGATCCATCAATTGGAGGTATATTGTAGAATTCAGGACCTACAAGAAGACGACATAAAGATCCAATTGGCTCCATTAAGGCTAGAAGTAGCAGCACTAGTTTCGTGGGAAGAAAAGGCTCAAGAGGAAATGTGAATCCATGGTAAGATATCCATTTCTTGGGTTGAGTTTATTTTTTCAATTAAAAGACAATTTTATCCTTTAGCTTATATGCAAAAAGCCATTATGAGTTGGCAAAACTTTAGGCAACTCAAGGGTCAAACAGTTCAAGAATATACCTAGGAGTTTAGGAAAATGATTTTGTTATTAGAAATAAAATTGAATTCCCAAGATACACTCTTGAAATACATTGGGGGTTTACATTCCTATTTGAAACATACTATCCTTATGTTTAACCCAATAAATTTAGATGAAGTTTGTGTGCAAGCTACACATCTTGAAGCAAGGGGAAAGAACATTCAGGAAGAGGGTAGTAAGAAGAATCCATTCAAGGGAAAGGGAAAAGAGAAGGGAGGAAAATGGAAGGGAAAGAAGAATGCAAGTGTTAAGAAATAAGGGGAGAAAACTACATGCAAACATTGTTCCAAAGAAGGGCATGATGAAGCCCACTGTTGGAAATTACATCCTGAACTAAGGCCTAAGAAACTAAGCAATAAGGGGAAACAAAATATGTTTGCCACCACACAACATGATCTTGGACCTGATTCTGGTGATGTGACCAAGATTTTAGCCACGGTAAAAAAGGGAAAATAAGCCATAAAAAGTACTAGTTCCTCAAATTGTCACAACAAAACTCCAAACGAAGAAACAAGGATAGTATTGTTCCATGTAAGGGTGATTTCAAATCATACAAAGATTGATGCATTGTTTGATAGTGGGTCATAAGAAAACTTGATTTCATACGACTTGGTCAAAAAGCTTAACCTTGAAACTGTGCCACATCATAAGCCATACCCTTTGGGTTGGATAGTCAAGAATGCCAATCTACATGTTACAAGGAAATGCATATTTAGATTTGCCATTACTACAAACTTTGTTGATGAAGTTTAGTTAGATGTGGTTCCACTTGAAATTTCAAGAATTATCTTGGGAAGTCCATATTTGTATGACAAAAAAATGGTATTTTATCGCCATGAGAACAAATATCATTTTCTCAAGGATGGGTTGGAGTATATTTTGAGAGCTCATCGCAAAAAGCTAAATATTTCTTTAGTTAATGCAGGGCAGATGAAGAGACTAATTAATGCAAGTAAAAATGTTGTGCTTCTCATGATCAAGAAAAATGATGATATTGAGTATGAATATTTTGAAGGATGTGATGAAAAATTAAAATATGATTTTTTTGATGTGGTAAGTCAGCATGGCGAGATGTTTCAAGAACCAAGTGGGTTACCTCACAAGAGGGAAATTAAGCATGAGATTAAGCTGCAACAAGATGTTCCACTTCCAAACATTGGTATGTATCGCATGCCAATCATGGAGAGTTTGGAAATAAAGAAGCAAATCAAAGAATTTTTTAACAAAAGTATCATACGCCCATCTACTTCGCCATGTTGTTCACCGATTTTTTTGGTACCAAAAAAGGATGGGACTTGGCTCATGTGCATAGATTTTCATGCACTGAATAAAAGCACTGTGAAGAATCGCTATCCACTCCCAAGAATTGATGATTTGATTGATCAATTAAGGTATGCAAATTATTTCACTAAGCTAGACTCATGAAGTGGTTATCATCAAGTTAGAATAGCTGAGGAGGACATTTGGAAAACTTCATTTAAAACTAGACAAGGATTGTTTGTGTGGCTCGTTATGCCATTCGGTCTAAAAAATGCTCCAGCTACTTTCATGAGTGTTATGAATGATATTTTAAGACCATTTATAAATTAATTTTTCATTGTTTACATAGATGATATTTTGATATTCAACAAATCAAGAGATGAACATGTCGTGCATGTGAACAAGGTACTTGATGTCTTGAAAAGAGAGCAGTTATTTTTAAAGATGTCAAAGTGTGAGTTTGGCAAGACTTATTTAGTGTATTTGGGACACATTGTTGGAGGAGGTGAGTTGAAGATAGACCCTTCCAAAGATGAGGTCATTGTGAATTGGCCCAAGCCCAATACAATTATGGAGGTAAGAAGCTTTCTTAGCACATCACAGTATTGGACAAAATTCATTGCTAATTTTTCTTCCATTGCAGCTCCATTAAATGCATTGAAAAGTGTCAAGAAAGTCTTTCATTGGGGAGATATGCAGAAAAAAGAAGTTGATGCTTTAAAATAAAATATCAGTTCAACACCGATATTGGCTCTTTCGGATCTTAGATAGCCATTTGAGATCCAAACAGATGCTAGTGATTACGCCATGGGAGCAGTTCTCGTGCAACATGGTAAGCCCATTTCATTTCATTCTGAAATTTCTAATGGAGTTGTGACTAACTATCCCACATATGGCAACAAGTTATATGCATTGGTACAAATTGTAAAGAAATGGAAGCACTATTTGATGGGGAAGGAGACCATTATACATACCTACCATCAGCCATTGTAGTACTTACAGTCACAATCAAAGTTGCAACAATCAAGACATTTTAGATGGATGGGATTTCTACAACAATTCCATTTGGTTATCAGGTATTAAAAAAGGGAATCTACAATAAGGTAGCCGATATGCTCTCTAGGCCTATTGTAAATTCATCTATTATACTCAAGCAAAATTCAGTTATGCATTAAAGTTACATTGAACAATATGCATATGAAAGTGATTTTCAAGATGTGTATCAAATATTGAGTCAATGAAACCAAATTGAAGAGTTATATTACTATGTGCATAAAAGTTTGTTGTATCACTTGGGAAAGTTATGTATTCCACATGGAGAAAGAAACAATATCATAAGGGACGCACATACTTCATTGATTGCTGGACATTTCAGTGTAGGAAAGACGGTAGGGAATATCCAAAGGTATTGTTATTGGCCATGCGTGATCGATAGTGTATCTCGTTTCATTAGAGGATGTTCTTTGTGTGCAACAAGTAAGCCTAGCAATAGGAAACTATGATTGTACACCACTTCTGGTACCTCCACATCCTTGGGAGAGTATCTCAATGGATTTTGTAGGAGGTCTTCCAATGTCAAGGAAAGGTCATGATTACTTGTATGTAGTTGTAGATAGGTTCAAAAAAATGTGTCTTTTGATGCCATGTAAAAAATAGATTACAACTGAACAAATAACTCATATTTTCTTTCAAAATGTATGGGTTCATTTTGGTCTTCCTACTTCTATTGTAAGTGATCGAGATTCTTGATTTGTTGGGAATTTTTGGTCAAAATTGTGGGACATGATGGATACTAAATTGAAGAAGAGTAAAAAATTTCATTTGCAAACAGATGGTGAGACCGAGGTGGTTAACATGACATTAATTCATCTTCTTAGAGGTTATTGCAGCAAACATCCCAAGTTGTGGGATGAACAGTTGCATTACATCCATCATGCATACAACAGGGAAAAGCATTCTTCCACAAACACATCACCATTTGAGGCATGTCTTGGGTACTTGCCAAGATCACCTTTGGAATTCATCTTTGAGAAAGATGTCGCTATATATGGTCATAGTGACATAAATAAGGCAAGGAATTTCATTGAGAAAATTCAGTTGGTACATCACACAGTGCAAGAACAACTTGAAAAGAGTCAAAGTAGCTACAAGGCAAGGCATGATAAACACCATGTTGATCACAAATTCCAGGTTGGAGATGAAGTTTGGCTATATATCAGCAAAGAAATACTTCAAGGGGAAGATAAAAAGCTTAAGCCAATCCGTTATGGTCCTTTTAAAATTCTGGAAAATATTGGTAATAATGCATTTAAGATAGATTTTCCTCCTTATATGCAAATATATTCTGTCATTAATGTTGAGAATTTGAGATTGTTTGAGCCTCCTTTGATTGATGATTAAGGAGAGCATGTTCAACTTCCATCAATATATGATTTATCGCCAGAATATCTTGATGAAATTCATCAAGATCTCCTACTTGACAGAAGAAACATAACTTCAAGAAGAGGGTATGTCAAATACCTTAGAGTGGGACTCAAGGGACAAAATCCTTCCAAGGCCAAATGGATGGATATTGAAAGGGTGAGGGAGTTGTACCCTCACTTGCTGAACAATTGATAATATATTTTGGGGTCCAAAAGGCTTCTAGTAGGGAGGAATGATCAGAGGCTAAGTATTAAGCTCAAACATGAAAGTGATTAGAAATGCTCCAAACTAGAACGACAACGAAGAGCTCATTGCTAGGAATCTGGTGCAATTTGTTTCATAAAAAATCGACTTCGGATGAGGAAGTTATGACCTATTATTCGTTTTCTCAAACAACGAAAATTTTGCAGAACAGTGTCAAGTAGATGACATGGCAGCCTAGTCAGCACTCTAGGTATATTCAGGGAATATTCTTGAGTTTTATCCCAATGACACCGTGACAAGTGTCACAACCAGATTCACCAGTGAAATTTGGAGGGGAAATTTTTTTACAGTTATCCTAAGGTTGAAGGAGATTTTTTTTTAGTTGGAATAGTCCAACACGAGCTAGACACGTGGTGCAGCCAAGGGCCGCCACACGCCCCCTCTAGTGGACCCATCCAACCTTTGGAACTGGTTGAAATTCGAACTTATTGTTAGATCAAAGTTATGGACACACATATATTTCAGGCTACATATCTCATTTACGTTAGGTCTAAACTATGGACAGGCGGGCATATATATGATGGTAAAAATATATATATTTTAACCCAAAGTTCGAACCATTGACAGGTGGACCGACAGACATATGAAATCGGGTGCATATATAATTTTTAATCCAAAATTTTTCACTTAGGGATTGGTGTTATAGCATGGAACAAAATTATGGTGTGGGGGGCGAGGCGAAACCCACGACCTACCCTGCACAACTCCAATGCCTTACCGTCTATGCTCTCCGATGGGTCTTAACCCTATAAGACCACATCCGATATTTATTATTTGTCAATTCCGATGGTGGGGTTTCGGAGGGGGCCAACCCCCTCCCATATGACGACATTGCAAGAACCGTGGGTGGAGCCAAATGCAATGACAAAGTTTAATGTTATTTAAACCATGATTACTCCACTAATCCGCGGGTTTGTGCTAATTAAAACATGTTTAATACATTTGGATAACGCGCAGTTAAGACGCACTTATCACAGTTAAGCGCAGTCTTAACTGTTAATTAATAACCCTATTAATTGGTGGCAGAGTTGGCCGAACCGCCTATTTTGGAAAAATTCACCAAACTGTTGGAGTTATCTGGAGCCTTCTCCAGATGTGGAGGAGATATTGCAGTAAATTTTTTTTGGCCATAACTGAAGCAATTTTCAAACAATTTTGGCTCAGGAAGAGTCATTCTTAGTAGATTTTGAAGTTTTGGACACATTGGAGCATGTTGCAGAGGAAATAGGAGAATTTAAACATAATTATTTTCAAAATTGAGCTAATACAAAGGCCCATGCCATGGAAGCTGGACCAAGGAGATGTAGCCCAGGAGGGGTGAAATCCATCAAAACAAATTGTTATTGATTCAATTGTGATGGTTTGTTGTGTTTGTTTGCTACTGTTCAGAATTTAGTTTCCATGCTTTCATGTTCAAGTATTCAACTTAATCTCCACAAATTTACTTGTTAATCAATCATAAGAACTTCAATAAACCCATGTACAAGAAGCAAATATCAATACTTTTAATATAAATATGAAGATGAAATTAGCACAACAAAACTAAAATTCAAATTCAGATCATTGGGTTATTGTTTTTAGGCAAATCCTCCATTGTAGGCTTTTAGGGTTTATGTCAAGTGTCCTTTCTGATTTCATAATGTAACAAAGCCTTCTTGGTCATTATCAATTAAGAAATAAATTTATTTTTATGTAAAATAATTAATTTAGGCCGCCTCCACTAATTCGGCCTAAACTTGGACAAGTAGGCCTAATTAGGGAGGTATAATCCACTATAAAATTGCAGCAACTCGACCCATTTAGAGAAAAACATCAACAAGTTCGATTTGCAGTAAATGGAGGCAGAAAAAGGGTGCGAATTTCAAGGAAGAGAAAGAAAATCCTAGCGAAGGAGAAGAAAGTCTTTGTTAAGAGAAAATAAGTCAAAGTCTCTCTCTCTCTACTCTCACACGTGCAAAATTCTGAAGTTGTTTGGGAGGTCGAAGTTGTTGGTTGTAGTAGAGCCGATATTCTAAAGTTGGGGACTAAAATTTTGGATTTTTGTTAGGCTGAATTTGTTGGAAAAGAAGAGACTATTGAAATTTATTGAATCATCTTGGAAGGATGACTTGGTGAAGGAAGAAGGTCTTTTGGTTATGTCTAAGGTCTTTGTCTATCTCAATTTTATTAGTGGAAGAGTTTGAATGAGTTTTCCCCTAGAGAGGGGTTTTATTCTTGGCTGAGTGCCTACATTTGGTGTCATTGATCTTCATGTTTTGTTTTGATGATTTATTGATAAAAAAAAGAAGATAAAGGAATATTATAAAGAGAAGATAATAATTCAAAAATAATATCACAAATAGTTATTAGTATAAGAGAATCTTTCTGTCTTTCTGATTCTCTAACATTGTATCAAAGCTAAGGTGAATAAGGAAGGAAAATGTAGCTTAAGGTCAACTAAAAGAAGATTTAAGAATGAAAGGATCATATAAGAAGAGAATCCTACTATATATAGAGACTATGGAAACCTCAAAGAAGACAAAAAACAAGCTAGGAGCCTCCAACTATAGGGCATGGAAGACAAGGATAGATATTATTCTCACTAAGCATAATGTTTTGGATCTTGTTTAAGGAAAAGTTAAGAAAACTACAGATGATGTAGGAAAGGAGAATCCAGGCAAAATGAAATCTTGGCCATGAATTTGATAGTAGATGGAGTAAAGAAAAATCTAATCCCATACATATCCAATATAGATTCCACTCAAGAAATGTATGAAACCGTCTCCAAGTTATTTACCATCAAGAACATTGGTCAAATATCTAGTCTAAAGAATGAACTAAGAAAAATAAAGATGACTAAATATGATATTTTTTCATCATATTTTTTAAGAATATATAGAGTAAGAGATTAAATCCAAGCTACAGATGAAGTTGTACTAGAAAAGGAACTCATGATTACTGCTCTACTAGGTCTACCAAAATCTTGGAGTGCTTTTTCATCAAGAATTAGCAGTTGGAAAGATACTCCAACATTTGAACAAACATGGAATGCGTGGAGTCAAGAAGAAGCCCCCATTTCGTTAGTAAGTGACAAAAGGGAGGATGAAGAAAACAATACCTCTAATTCCTACTCTGCTCATCACAAGAAGAAGGGAACATACAAGAAGTTCAAAGGACTAAAGAAGAAGGTTGATCTATCAAATATTGAGTGTTACAACTATCATAAGATGGGACACTACAAAAGTCAATGTCCTCAAAGTCCAAGGAATAAGAGGAGAGAAAGAGAACATGAAAATGTTGTCTATGAAGCTCCACCTAAAAAGAAAAAGACTGAAGAATTTGAAGTCAAAGACTTATTTCCCAAAGTCTCTTAGGGATAATATCCCTTTTATGTCCTTCTACTTTAAGTTTTGAAATGTTTTCTTTCATGTTTTTATTTTTAGAGCTCACAGATCTAATATGTCTTGTTAGGAACTCTTGAATTGTTTTTGGAAAGTTGTAGGTATCCCTCAAAAGGATTGGATTAAGATGGAGCCTTCACCATTTTCCAAAATATAAGTATATTGTTCTTTGTTTCATCTTTCATGTTTAATTACCTCCTCACATTGCGATTTATTTGTATATTATACTCATAATACTTTCTTTATATTTTCTTTGGTAGGAAAGCTTGTAGAATACACAAAGGTTATGGAGGAAACTTCAAAGCAAATACTTGAATCATGAAAGAAGTTTTGTTACAAAGGAATCCTTTCAATAATTTATGTCCTACAATATTTGTTAAAGAAAAACTCAAGGTATGTTTTAGATTACAAGTTTTGTTACAAGGTTCTCTTCATAGAAAAGGTATGACCATTCTCTTTTGAAATCTGTTTTATATTACTCACATCTTTATGTCTAGGGTTTTGAATCTTAAATATTATTTATAGGGTAATTAATAATTATATTGAATCTACCCTCATTATATTAGCTCTTGTCATTTTATCATTTTGTAAAGCCCTAACCTTTAAGGGTTCACTGTGAAACCCCGGATTTTCAGTGATAAGGGTATGTTAATGTTTACCCTAATATACTTAGGGGTTGTTGATAAAGTCTAGAGCATATAATGAAATCCTATTCTTTTGAAGTTTAGGGTTTTGATAATGTCATGGGTTTACCTAGTAGATATCGATATGAAATGCTAGTGCATGACAATGAAATCCTATATATATATGTGTGTGTGTGTGTGTGTGTGTGTGAGTATGCTAACTTGATTACTGATTAATGAAATATAGGGTTTGTAACAAAACCCTAGTATAATATGTTATTAATTATAGGAAATGATTATATTGAAGCCTTAGATTTATAGTGCTATTATTGGATTGATATCTTGATTAAGTTGCTTTAAGTTCTAATTATGGAGTCTAGGGTTTGTGACAAAACCCTAGCAAGTTGTTGAAATCTACAATATAAAATATGTGACCATTATTGATTATGAACCTAAATAAGTTTAGGTATTTGATTCCTAAATCTTGAATGTTTTGATGCTTCCATTTTAATGACATGATTTTGACATAATTGACTTCATGCTTATGTATAAATGTATATGGTTGTACTTGTAATTAAAATCTTGTGCAGGTACATAATCTTCAAGATATTAAAGATGTTTGTAATTGAAGATGATAATAATGATGAGCATGATGATGAAAGATATAAGAATGATGATGAACAATATGACCTTGATGCCATGAGGAAGAATTAAGCCTTGAAGGGTTGAAATTTCTCTGATGTTATAAAAAAGGTAATTGTTGATCTCCCTATGTTGAGAGGGAGCTTGGATAGAAGAAAATATATATCTCCCCAGTTGATAGGGAGGGAATATTATGACAGTAATAATGAATACCTTGAAGAAAAAATGAAATTGGAGAGTCAATGAAAGTACTCAAATAAATTTGCAAACAAAATAATTGAGAAGTACTAAGGCTATATTTGGTGCTACTGAAGAAATGAAAGAAAATGATTCTAACAAGTTGTATTTGGATAACTTGATGATGATATAAGTAACATCAGGATGATTGAGGACCCCAAAGGTTTGTGTTTACTTGTATATATATTTGAAGGTTTATTACTGATTGGTGTTGTAATTGTGCATGATCTTTCCGTTAAAAGATTGAACGTTTGAAGCATTCTGGAGTGGTGGATATATATATATATATATATATATATATATCTGATTTAGTTGATAAGGAGAGATGAAACATATTTTGGCAACAAGATGCTTTGGAGGACATTTGGTCGGCCAATGTGTTGATGTCTAAATCTCGAAGTAGGGAGGGTGGTGTTGGTCATGGAGCTCTGAACTTGGATACACACCTAGATCCCTAGGTTGGTGTTAGAGCTTAAAAGCCTGATGGTACCTAGAGTGGCTAAAACTTGAGTACACCTTAGTCCCACCAAATTGGAGTACCTTGGTCGAGGATCATAATTTGTAGCACTACATGTCGTGTAAACTCTTCATAGAATATGTCACTTTGAGATCTTCCATGTACCTTCGTATATATGTAATTATGAATACCTCCCTAGTTGAGAGGGAGTGTTGAAAAATGTAACTAGTGTTAGTCTTCATAATTGTATTTGAGTCATGATGTAAATTATTTGTCAAAATAAAGAAAAAGTAATGTTATTATAAAATAAATTTACTTTTTAAAGCATGGGTTTCATGCTTTGGCCAATGTTTTTAGGTCAAAGACTCCACTGTAGGATTTTAGGGTTTAGGTCAAGTGTCCTTGTCCATGTCATAATGTGACAGACCCTTCTTGGGCATTATCAATCTAGAAACAAATTTATTTTTATGTAAATTACGCCTCCTCTGTTGAAGAATGTAACTAGGTTCGCTCTTCATGATTTTATTTGAGTCACAATGAAATGTAATTATGAAAAAAAAATTATTATCATTATTATTGACTTATTAAAGCATGCCTTTCATGCTTGGGTCAATAGTCAATAGGTAAAAACACCCATTCTTTGCTCTCGGATTTTTTTTGGGTCAAAGTTAAAATTATTGTTGGATGAAACCCTTCTTGGGATCCTGAAATTCAATAAAAAAATATTTATTACTCCTTCCCCATCATGTCAACCTCATCAACTATTTACTAGTTGGCCTAGACTTATATAAAGACAATTATCAAAACTATCCTATCCAACCTCGTGTCCTTTTTCTATTTGTTTAGAATTAGTCTTGATGATAAGAAAAGATAAACCAAAAGAAGGAAAAATAATAATGAAACATCACAAGATAATATCATAATACTATAAATCAATTAAGTTTCCACCCTATTGGATTTCTCAGTAATCTCCACCAAGTCGACCTCAACCTGGACAAGTTGGCCTAATTAGGGAGGGAAATCCATTATAAAAGGACAACAAATCGACTCTAGCATCTGTTATCACTGCAATAATTCTCAGGTTTGTTAATATTTTTGGTTTAAAGAATATTAAAGGTAACCACAAACCTACTTTTAAGCTTTAATATCTAGCCTTCCTAATACTCAGAGAGGGCTCTCTCTATATGATTTATCTTTGTTGTTTTTTGTTGATTTTAGGCTTGTTATGTAAGATTACTTGGGATTTAATTTTGGGTTTGGATTGGTGGTGGAATTAGTTATTCAAATGGATAGATGTAGGTATGCTTACCATTGGGCTATTGGAGTAAAAATTATCAAGTAGTCAAAGTAGAATCAAGGTTCTAAAGGGAAGTGTTCACAGGGAAAGATAGCCGAGTAACTTCAGATCTTTAGGTTGATGATGAAAATGGTTTCAATCGGGATGAGAGAGAAATTAAGGGTTCTCAGATCTAGATAATGAGAGAAATGACAAAGGCCAATCGAAACTAGGGAGCAATTACGAATTCCCTAATCCAGATATCAGTGGAAAACATGAAAATGAAATAATAGTTCAAGACATAGTGCTTTTAAATATATTATGAAATAATATTCCTGTTATACATTTAGATTTAGAAAACATGCAACTATGTGAAAACTTCATATAATAACAAAGAAAAATTGAGAGTACTTCACTGAAGTGGCCCAACACATGAATCTTGTAATATAATCTCTTTATTGCTCAATCCAATATGCTGAATTGAAAATGGTACAAAGAACCCTCTGGTTAAGATCAGTACATCTATAGAGGTGTTTAGAAATCCAAAATCCACCCTCAATACTTCAAAATGTGAAGTATTTATACAAAAACTCTTACAAAATATCCTAAAACAAACTTAGGAATTATTCAAGGAAAAATAAATATCTTAATGCAAGACGATAGAGACAGCTATCTAACTAATGCAATCTATCCCTGCTTTTATTGAATTTTTTGTTTGTTGTCTTTGATCTTTTTCCGATTTGTCTCTAACTATTTGCTCAACGAAGGCTGTCTTTTAGGCGTGAGTGTCCTTTACGATGGCAACTTTCACTTTGATTCATCATTTCTTTTTTGAATTTAACCATCTAACTTTCACCTGATACTCTTTAAATGTTTTATTTTCACTTTAAACTATTATTGATCTATTTTCATTTTAATCTTGACTACTCTTTCACTGTTTTACCTTTTATCTTTCAAAGTAAATCAGTCAACTTCTCCCAATTCTTTGCATCTGGTAACTTGATTTTTATCATCCTTTTGAATATCTCATCAGCCTCTGTATACTTTGAAAACGTAGTCTTGTTAATGAATAAATGTTTTACCTCATGTTGTAGATAAAAAAGGTTCTCAAAGCTTTTGTAGAGTAATTTCCCTGTTGGAATTCCTTGCATGGATGAATTGTTAGCTTGCTCCTTTTCCACTTCTATGATTTTATTATCATAGTCTTCTTGTTTCATCAACCTGTCATTGATAACCAGTGGATTTGGTAGACCTTTCCGCCTCAGAATATAAAACTTCATCATGAATTTGGTAATAGCAATCTCCATGTTCTGACATTTTTCTTCCAGCTGTACCATAAATTTCTTTTTAGAAATCACTTTCCTAACTTCAAGGATTGTTTCTATCCTGACACTAATTCCAATTTCCTCAAATTCTTGCTTGTTCTTAGAATTTAGGAATTTAATGATTTCATTAGCCTCTTCTGGCTTCTTACCAAGTTCTTCCTTTATCTTATGGATGGCTTCACCTGTTGCTTTGATTAAACCTTTTTGCTCATAAATAACCTAATGGATGGTCAAATATCATTGACAGATTCAATGATATTGGCCCATAACCGCTACTTGGCTTATGCCATTGGTTCTTTCAATGTTAACTCTTTCTCTAACTTCTGCAATTTTTCATTCAACATGTTTGTCTTCTTTACTTCATTCTTGTGCACAATCTGAACTAGTTTCTTCTCATCCTCTAGACTTTTCAACTGTTCTTTTAGTCTATTGATTTCATTTGTCTGGATGGAAATTTCCTGCATTACTTTCACTAGTTTTTCTGCCTCATCTGTAGATCGTGCTGTTGATGTAGATGACTCTGTAGCTGAAGTAGTTGCTGATGTAATAGGAAGTGTTGTAGCTATTGGAAATTATGGAGATAATGATTCTGCTAAGGTAGAAGGAACATCTGTAGTGACTATAGGAATAACAATGACATGGACTACTTCTGAGTTGGCCTTTTTCTCCTGAACTAATTTATCCATTTCATTTTCCATTTCTTTTATTTGGGAAGTTAATTGAAGAATGAGGTTCATCATCTCATATTTTTGGCTTGCATCCTGTAATACTTCTTTGGCCTGTGGATGTTCAGTAGGAGGTAATTTGAGTTGCTTCTTTAATGAAACAATGTCTACATTCTTTTTCTTAATGAGTTCATCTGCAACTTTAACATTGTTTGGATAAAATCCTAGTTCAATAACCAAATATTCCAGAGATTTGATTCTATTATCTTTAGCCTATGAGGATGCCTTTTCTAGATTTAGCTGATCTCTGATGTTCCCTAGAGTATTTTGCAGCTTTTGTACATTCATGGCTTTATTGGTCATGGTAGAATATATCATTTCACCATCTTTCTTGTGAAATTATATCTGGTCTATAGGATGAAGATATTTTTCTTGAAATTCATATGATGTATTTTTATAATCTGCTGATGATTTGGGATGCTTTACTGTGGGCTGTAGGAAGGTCATATGCATCTTCCTAGTCTTGTAGTCAACTGTAGAAAGCAATTTTCTTTGGTCACTAGGTGACTGCTTCTAGTGTTGGGTATATGTATTAGCCTTTAATGCCTTATTTCTAATCTTGATCGCTTTGTATTTTTGCATAATATCCCGTTCCTTCTCTGCTAGTTTACTGGATGAAGACACTTCAAAACTATGCTATTTTTGAATAAGTTGAGTGTTAGATGTTGAAGGATGGTGAGTTTCCTTTGAAACTGTTGGAGGAGTGTTGCATTTTACCATTGTATCTGTATTAATCACTTCAATAATTTCCACTTCTTCATTTACAGGATTTAATTTGGATTTCTTCTTGTACATCGGTTTGAATTTTGTTTCAATGGTAGTTTCAGCTAAGTATGATCCTTCTTCTTTGACACTTTTGGAGTTCCTATCTTCTTGGGTTGGAGTCTGCAAGATGGAACTAGTATCACCTTGCTTCTCTGCCTCTTTCAAAGTGTTCTCCAACCATTCAGACTGATTGGAGTATTTTTCAATATCTAGCTTGGATTCATGTACATAAGGAGTTAATTTACATTTCACTCTTAACTTTCTTATTACTCCTAAAGGATCATAATACCATTGGAAAATCTGACTGAACTTAAATTCCTGCAAATATTTTTCTGCTTGTGGACCTGCATCTCTACTGTTGCAAATAAAAGGACCAAATTTATTCTTTATCTTAAACTGTGTCTTCTTTTTGCCTGCCAAGAAATTTATTCCATTAGAATGAAGGATATGCTTGATATATTCAAGTGCAAATAACCTCATTGGGAGGTATTTGGGTAGCTTATATGGAAAAATATTAGATCCATATACCCTAATCTCTGTGTGGTTTTGGTAAAGGTACCAATCTCCAGTCCTACTTTGTTCTGATAACTACAAGAACTTTTTAATATCATCACTAACTCTTGGTTGACTGTTGTTGTTCAACATGTTGACAATTGGATGGATGAAAGAGTCAATAAAGTCTGTATATGAGAACTCTGTGGAGTCTTTCCTTATCAAGGAAGTCCAAAAGATAACTGACTATGGATTACCTTCAACATCCAGTTTTTGAAGGCTGATAGAAAATATTTCATCTTGGAAGTATAAAAACATGTGGAATAAGACAGATGAATACTTGAAAAAACCTTCTTCAGGCATTTTAACAAGTTGTTAATGCATTGTATCAACAAGGTACTGGGAAAAATTGAATATGGTAGCAGGGGGCTGACCAGGGGTGAAAATAGACAGGAAAACTAAGACTGAAGCATCAACATGCTCATCAGTAAAATAACCCAGAATACATGACAAGATTGTGATGATATGCCTGGTTCTCTCAGAGAAAATAGATGCTGGATAAGGAGGATTAGTTTTGGGAGTTTGTACTGATGAGGGGATGAATGTTTGGAAAATCTGGAATCTCTTGGGGAAGTCCAGATTCAGATATAACTGATTGAGGGTCTCAATAGACAAAGAGGTTTCATTTGGCCTAGGTTGAATTTGCAACATTTGGTTAATTGACTCAGCTGTGATAGTGAATAAGATTTATTTTCCAGGGGTTACAATGGCTCTTTGATCAGCGAAATAACAATTTTGGCAAATTATAATAACCTCTGGACACTGGAAGGTCCGTGGGACAGTATACTTGGGAAAATTGGACTCCCAAATGAAAACCTCATCAGCTTGGTCAATTGATTTGTCATGGCTCCAGCAGTGGAGCTCAAGAAGTTTAAACTCAGTGACAAGGTCACTAATTTTAAAGTCTCTGTCTGCTAAGGGAGTGTGTTCCACATATACAACTAGAGGTTGCAGGGGATTGACAGTTACAATACCTTGGGAAGACATATTTATTAATTTTAATCAATTAATTACTTTTTTGATTTAGAAAAACAAAATCAAGCCTTTAGGAGCACCTCTGAAAGATATTTACAATCTAAAACAGGGTTTTGAATGAAACAGTGGCTTTTCCTCTGGTCTACAATGGTTCAATTGATCAAATATTTGGTCTCAGACCTTGGAAATTCTATGAAAATATTCCTAGGATCTGTAGAAAAAGGATTAGGAAGCAATAGGGGCTTTATTTTGGTCTGCAAAGCTCCTATATTGGTTAAATTACTTGTTACTTTCTTTTAGATTAAGTACAAGCCTTTGCACTGAGGAATACCTGGAGAAAATGAAGCTTTTATGTCTGCAGAAGTGTTCTAAGGCAACAAAGGTTTTCTGTGGCTTCACTGGTCTTTATATTGCTCAAAACAAGTTCTGCAACGATTGTGGAAGTAAAAGGCTTCAATTCTAGTTAAATTAGCTTAATAACAGGTCGGCACCGGTTCTTTGGCTCAGAAATAGGTTGGAAATGATCTATATGCGCAAACTATAACATAAATAATGGTGAAAGAATGGAAAGGGTGGCTTTATGCATTTTTAACCAATAGTGGTTAAACATTAATACGTGGGGTCAATTCAAATGGGAGCGATGGTTTTGATAACTGGCGTAAATACTGTTTGGCAGTTTTCACATCGGCAGAAGGTGGTAGGCAGTATTATTTATGAGGATGTGATGCAATCAAATACTGCCACGTAGTAGGGAGTGGGGCTCCTAAAATTGCTCATTTCACAAGGTCTTGGAGTGGTTAAAGATCGGGCTTTCAGGCATGCGATAGAGATTACCGGTCATTAGATTTGGTCAATCTAGATCTGACAGATGTGGAAATGGGAATGAACTATTAGGGATTAAATAGGCGTGGGGCCTAGTTTTTAAGTCAATGTGGGATTTACATGCATGGATTAATATATATGAAGGGGTAGGGACTTTATAATATGTGGGGTTATAGTAAGTGGGCCCAAAATATATCAAATGCGGGGAAATTAAACTATAGTTAAATTAATCATAAGGGGTTGGGGAGATATAATTAAGCAGGGAATTAATATAATACAGGTTAAAGGTATATGGGAGTTAATATAATAAAATTAAACATGAGATTAGTACATAGGTGGGTTAAATGAATATGTGCGAGATTATACACTAAGTTTTAATGTAAAAACTTATATCAGGGAGGGATGTTTCATAGTGGGACTCGATACATGATTTTAAATAAATACTTAGAATAAATGTGTTTTGGGGGTTTTTTGAATGAAGGGAAATGAGTAAAGGGACTTTTGATTTCCAAGGATAATATGCTTTTTAACTAAGGGATTTTTGTAGGGAAAAAGGGTGAAGTAAGGAGAGAGGGTTAAAATGAAGGGTAAGGAGTATTTTTACAAGGGAAAATGAATTTAGAGGAAAATTAGTAAATACAAAATGATCAATTTCTGTTATCCATGCCTTGTGAAAACTGCTTCGGCCTACCCATTATCTACCCTAACATTTTTTCTTCACTTCTTTGGGTGTATTTAAGCTTGCACACCCTTATTATTTTCTTTTAACAACAAACTATCTAATTCTATCCTTATTAATTCCAATGGCTCAGATTAAATTGTTGCGCTCATTTATTATTCTCTACCTAACTACTAATCTGCCAAGATTAAACAATTTAGCTAGATCTTTATTCTCTATCTAGCAGCATGAAATTTAAAGCATGAATAGTCAAGATTAAGTTGTTTGACTATCATGGATTGTGGCATTTTTGACAAGCTGCACACAATATTATTTTGAAAAGTAAAGTAAAAAGTAGTGGCATTTGAATTTGCATCACTTTCATGATCTATTTTGATCTCTTTTTTTTGGGGGTTCATATTTTATATTCTTTTTTTTATCTTTTTCTTTCACTCCTTTGATTTTTCTTTTAGGACTTTTACCCTCTTTACATTTTTTTTTTAATATGGGAAAACAATTTGCAGAAAGAAAAGTATGTACATATTACAAGACTAATCATAGTCAATTCAAAATTATGAATCCTATTATTATAGGACCCTAACAACATCAACAAGTTCGATCTTTAGTAGTTGGAGGTAGTGTGAAGTTCAAGGAGGAAAAAAATCCTAGCGAAGGAGAAGAAAGTAATTGTCAAGCAAAAAGATGTCAAATTCTCTCTCTCTAATATTACACATGTGAAATTTTGAAGTTGTTGGGTTGCAGTAGGGCTGAAATTCTAAAGTTGGGGGTTGAAATTCTGGATTGTTGTTGGGCTAAAGCTATTGGACAAGAAGAGACTACTAATGTTTGTTGAATCATCTTAGAAGGTTGAATTAGTGGAGGAGGAAGGTCTTTTGGTAAGGTATAAGGTCTTGGTCTATCTCAAATTTATTAGTGCAGCATCATCAGCCTAAATATCTGAAGTTACTCAGCTATCTTGCCTTGTGAACACTTCCCTTTAGAACCTTGATTATGCTCTGTCTGCATGACATTTTTGAATCCATTAGCCCAATGGTAAGAAGACCTACATCTATCCATCTGAATAAGTGATTCCACCACCAAAATAAACCCAAAATCAAATCCTAAGTAATCTTACATAACTAGCCTAAAATCAACTAAAAACAACAAAGATAAATCATATAGAGAGAGCCCTCTCTGAGCATTAGGAAGGCTAGATCTTAAAGCTTAAAAGTACATTTTTGGTTACCTCTAATATTATTTAAACCAAAAATATTAACAACCCTGAGAATTATTGGTGTGATAACATATTGGCGACCATACTGGGGAACTAACCAGTCCTCAGTTTTAAAATAAACCTTGAAAGAAATACTTTTACTTATATTTTCACCTTAAGGTTGTTTTAGGGTTGTTAGAGAAATATTCATAAAAAAATAAAATTTTGGCTTCTAGAAGAACCTAATATACCAGGTCTAATCCTGATCCACAACTTGCTGTAATAGTAGATGATCCTAATAGGAATTTAAAGAAAAATAAAAAAGTAGAAATTTTAGGAAATAAAAGTCCATTGATCAAAGAAAATCCCCTCCCCAAATAATTATCAAGTTTACAAAACATTGAATTTGATTTAGCTTTTGAGCAATCTTTGTTTATAACTAAATAAAAAAGTTCCATCTATGATAGTCTAATAGATCCCGATTTCATTTCATTTATAAAAACTAAGAAGGAAACTGTTTCACTTGATTCTGATAAAAAAGATTTAGAACCATTTGATAAACTTGATGCTTTGGCTGCAACTTTGATTAAGGGAATTGATGAAACCTATTTTCAACATTCTATTGAATTGATTGCTTTATCTGCTTATACCCCTAACCCTTCTACCAGTCATTTAGAGATTGTAAATTCATCTTTATTTAGTACCACCTCATCTATTATATCCACTTCAATTCATTCCACTGAATCATTCATTCCAAAGCTTCCCCTTCAACCTAGAATTTTATTTCCATCTCCAAACACTTCAAGTTCATCCCCTATCATTTCTGCTACATTTTCTAGTACTTCAACCTCATTTCCAAGCTCATCTTCTAGCATCCCAACTACATCCTCAAGTGTTCCTACCTCATCTGCAAGTACTTCAAGCTCATCACCAAGCACCACAATTTTACCTCCCAGCCAAGCTATAATCCTAGCCATGGCTGCCAGATATGCTCCTTTGGTCCTACCAGGTCAATTACATAACATGCCCCAATATTACCAAAAAAAAATCTTTCAATTTGATGGAACTGGTCAATACACTACACGACAACATGTTAACAAAATGATTGATTACTTCGAATTGCATGAAATTGAGAAATTTGATGTCCAAATGAGACTGTTTGCCCAAAATTTAGCTGGAGAAGTAAAAAAAGGGCTTAAAGCTTTACCTACCAATCATATTGTTGATTTAGAACATTTTCATAGATTGTTTATCAGTAGATGGGAGAAAAATAAGAATCCTTTACAAATATTGTCCGAATATGAAAACATAAAAAGAGCACCTAATGAACCAGTTTAGGACTATTGTACAAGGTATAACAGTATTTATAATGCAATCCCTGCCAACCTCAAACCTCCTCTAGACTCTGCAATGATCAAATTCCCTGATGGATTTGATACCGATATGGCATACCAACTAAGAGAGAGAAATCCTGAAACATTAGAGCATATGCAAAGTAATTTTGTAAGTGTAGAAGCAAACTTGCTAGCTAATAAAACTATATTGAGAAATGAAAGAAGTGTAACAATAAAGGAGGAATCAACAACCTCAGACCTTAAGATAGATAGCTTAGCAAAAACCTTAGAAATAATGATGGATAGATTAGAAAATATGGAAAGGAAGCCACAATGGGATAATCAACAACAAGGTCCTCAAATAAGAAATCCCAATTTTAGGAAGAATACCAACACTGGTAAATCTAGAGAATCAACACCCGATCAAACAATAAGACCACCTTTCCAAGAGAACTATGCTGAAAGTTCTCACCAAAATGAAGAAGATGAAGACACTCAGATTAAATTAATGGGCATCAATGATGATAATACTATTTTTCTTACACAAGAAGAATAGGAATTATATGAGCTACAACAGTTACAGTTAGAATCTGGGGAGCCTTTTGATTATAAGCAAGGTTATGAATTTTCCATTAATGAAGTTCACAAGCAATATAACCTTTGGAAGTAAGAAAAATGTAGAAGCCCCTACTAAGAAATCTGCCCAAACTCAGACCAAGAAAACAGTAGAAGCTCCTACAACTAAAGTATTGCAAATTATCCCTAGGGAAACCCAGCAAAAATCTAGTTCAAATTAGAAAAATTCAAGTCCTAATCAGAAAATTTATAGTCCAAAAATTGCACTTAGTCCCAAAATTGTTGACATTACAGATACTGTTGTTCAAAAATCAACTGATCCTAAAAAATCTTCTGCTTCTAAACAATAGCCTCTACTAAAACAACACCTGCTGCTGACCAAAAATCAACTGATCCAAAAACATCTGCTGCTGATCAAAAATCAGTTGATCCTAAAATAGTTGCTGCCAAAACAATTACTGAAACTTCAAAAGCTGCCAAAGTTACCACTGCAACTCAAACTGTCCCACAAAAGAAAATTGAAAACAAAAAAACAGTGGAAACAAAAACATAAAAACCAACTATAGATAAAGTAGAGAAACACACTCAAAATGCAGTTAGTAAAGAAGAAATCAGTTAGTTAGGAAGAGCACAAGCACCATTCAACATCCAAACTGAAATTTCCAAACTAAAGTTACCAATTCCTTTAACAGAGTTGGTAAAAAATGATTTATACAAATCACAGATCACTGACACATTGAACATGAATGAAGGAGAAGATTCTATTAATTTGAATGATGACCAACCAGAACTAAAATTTGGTCCCAAGGTAAATGGACAACACCAAGAAGGTGGAGTTCCTCCTTTTTACATTAGCTTGACTGTTCATGATCAATTTTTACATAATTCTATGCTAGATTCAGGGGCCTCACACAACTTGATGCCAAAATAAATAATGGAAACAATGAATCTAGATATCACAAGACCATATAAAGATCTTTTCTCATTTGATTAACATTTTCAATACTCCTTCCCTGGCTGAATGTGTTTGTGTCATTGGGTTTGACTAACTTATGATATGCTTGTGCTTGATGATGAAATCCTAGATATACATATGTGCTAACCTAATTATTGGTGGTCATATGTCCTAGGGTTTGAGCTAAGCCCTTTTCAAAGCCTAATATTATAAGATGATATTGTTTGGGAAAATCTAGGGTTTACATCAAACCCTAGTAGAAGCTAGTCATGTTGTGATTGATGTTGATTGTTGAAACCCATCTAGGGTTTGTATGAAATCCTAGTAGAAAGTATAAAATATGAATTATGAAAGTGGTTAGATGCATTATAGCCCTAAATATAATGAGATTTTTATTATGATGAGATTTAGGGTTTGTATCAAAACCTGGGCAAGAAGTTTGAAATATAGAAATATGTGTTTCTTGTTGATTATATTTAAGTATGTTGAAAAGTCTAAATACTTCCATCATTATATGATTTTGGTATTATTAACTTCATGCTTCTATACATTGGGTTGTATTTGCTATCTAAGTTGTGAAGGTACATGAACTTCAAGATGGTGAAGGTATTCGTAAGTAAAATTGATGTGATAAGCATGATGAAAGAAGATGAATTTGATAATAAGGATGGAAGCCATGAAAGATGATCCAATGAAGAATTTGATCTCCCTAAGTTAAGAGGGAGGGAATGTAATGGTCATGATAGATACCTCAAAGAAATTAGAGAATGTAAGAAAGATATTATTAAATAATATGTTGCTTATAAAGTAGGAAAGAAAATTATATGAGTCCTATTGGGATAAAAAGTGAAGAGAAACATCAAGTTGTCTGAAAGACCCCGAAGGTTTGTATTTATTTATACACATTTGAAATTTTGTTACTGATTGGGGCTATGTATGTACAGGTAAATCTGTCGAAGTTTTGATAATTCTGATTAGGAGAGATTTGTTTGATCAAGGAGGATTTGTTGAAAATGGCACCAAGAAAAGATTCTAATTTAATTTCCCTTGAATTAAATTAGAATAAAATTGTAATTCCACTCACATGGAATCTTGTATGAGTTAAATGAGTTAGGATGACTTCTTTAGTTCAGTTAATTCAAGTTGAGGATCAAACTAGAGGCATTAGAGTGCCTCCTACTTTTCAGGAGCCCTGGTTGAGTTTATTTCGAGTTGTAATTAATTGACTCAGTTTAGCTGAGTTAAAGTTAGTTTAAATAGTTCTAATTGATGGAGGAACTGGAGAGAGCTAAAAGTGTGGAAATAATATTTAATTCACATGAAGTGATCAATCAGATAAGTGATAATTCACTCATAAATAACTCATGCATGTCATTTCTAAGAAAGACTGAGTTGAGATTGAAGTTCAAGGGAAGTGTACTATCAGTTGTATAATCATCCAAATTGTACAGGTGGTGCATGAAGTCAGAGGAAGGCCCCTAATGGATTGCGTAGTATGGATCAGTAATTTCCCTAATTAATAGGGTCTAATTACCCAAGGAAACTCCACAAGGAAATAGGGACTTGGGAAAGTGATAAATTGGTTAAGTATTGAACCAGGCTTGTCTAGGAATCATTGAGATAGATAAAGGTAGTGCAGAGGTTTCTCAATTTGGAGAAAATGATTGTAATATTCTCATATTCTTTGGATTATGCAATATATAGATAACAAGGTTTTTATCTAAGGCTTTCCCTAGGAAAATATTTGTGTTGTGTGATTGAAATTCTTTGTCTTCCATGTTTTGTGATTTCAAGGTCTAAATTGGTTTCCGCAATTGGTAGAGTAGATTCAAGTATAATGTTTTAGCATATTAAAATTATTAGTTGAATCTATGTCGATTTTATACATGGTATCAGAGCAAGAATCACTCTAGAAGAGAATAATACTTGTTTTCTCTATGCAGGTGAATCGAATTTGCAGATCTACTCTTCAAGACCAACAACAGGATCATGATGTCTTTCTCTGAATTGAGACTCAAATATTCCCTTGAGGGTAGTTCGAATTATATAGCTTGGAGAGACATAATGGAAGCAGCGTTGGAAGAAAACAACATAAAGGAATTCATAGACAATGATATTCCTAAGCCTGCAGCAACAAATGCTCAAGATTTGTCGGCATGGAAGAAGAATGTAGAAAAGGCAATAAGTACTATGTTGGAAGGTGTTTGAGATCATATTGTATCGAGCCTCCATGGAAGGCAGATCCATATGTTATGTGGAAGGCCTCAACATATTTGTTTCAAAATAGCAGTGACCACAGGAAGCTAGCACAAAAAGACAAGCTCAGAAAAATCAAGAGGGAGAAGGGAAATATAATACCAAAATACTTGACCAAGTTCCCTCAGTGTCAGGATGAGCTTGGAAGTGTTGGTGTTATAGATTCCTAGGATGATTTGGTGAGCCTAACACTTCTAGGCCTTCCCAAGAGCTGACACAACTACCAGGAATCGGTGAATGGGAGGGAGAAGCTACCAGAGTGGGAGTGATTGTGGTCTGGCTTGGTACAAGAAGAGATTCAACGAAACACCAGAGATGGATCCTCATCAAAGCATCATGATGAGGAGAATTGTGCCTTGGATGGAAAGGAAAATAAAGGGAAAGGGAATTCATCTCTTTCCAAATTAGATTCTTATTAGGCAAGAAAGAATAAGGAATTTTCGAAAATTAAAATTTTTCATTGTCATGAGTTGGGACACTATGCCACAAAGTGTCCCCATAAGAAGGTCGACAAGAATCCCTCAGGAGGAGTGGTAGGTGAAGAAATTGCTTCACAATTAAAGTTGGATTTCACTCTCATCTCATGAATGGTGTCATCGGTGATGGGTTATGTGTGGTACATGGATAGTGAAGCCTCATTCCATATGACTGACAACAAATAGCTCTTTAACGATTTGGAGGAGAAGGATTTCCATATGCACATCGAGATGGGAGATGATGGGAGGTATAGCATGACCGACATCGATATTGTTACATTAGAGTAAAATTTAGCCTAAAAGTGCCATGAAATTTTCACGTAATTTTAATGTAAACCAATCAAAATCCTTTAAACTTAAAAAGAGGTACATGTAAATATTTTGGAGGGAAAATAATAAAGACTACTTTTTCTAAGTGTATTTTTGGCTTATCTCCTTATAGGTTTACTCAAATTCCAAGTGTAGACACTCGTTGGATGCAGAATTAAATTTCGCATCCAACGAGTACCCATCATGCATACTTTTGAGAATACCCACATTGATAAAAATTTCAGATACATTAAAAAATCATGTTGAACAAGGTTAACCTTAGATAACTTATTCAAATACTTCTAGCTTTTTTCTTAGAAAAATATTTCCATGCCTTTGTAAATGCTTTCACATTGGGTAAAGTACCCTCAGGGAATTCATGAATCAAATTTTCCTGAAGAAGATTGTCATTGACAGATTAAATGAGGTTGTTGGAGATGTTTCTAGCACTGAAGATGGCCATTTATGCCTGCTTTAGCTTGATGTCCCAATACTGAAAACATTTTATTTATGTGATTCTTCTATTCTAGGGAGATCGACTTCTCTCCCTTTAGAATTGTCCTGCCAAGATATATAGTTGGAAAACTTCTCTTATATCTCACCATAATATGTCCTCGGATCAGACAATTGATTTACTAGTGAACCACTTGACTGGCATTAGTCAATGATTATTGCCAATATCTGGCAAAAGATAACCTGTTATTGGGAAAGGAGAGTGTTTTTCTCTCATGCTTCCTTCTTGAAATCATCTATCTCAGGATTAATTTGCATTTTCTCTATTATGTGTTGAAGCTCTTGAATCTATGCATCCTTACTTTTCATATGAACTTCATGTTGAAGATTCAAATCATTAAAGTTTTTTTGAAGCTTTGTAACTTGAGCTTTCCAGTGTTGCTCGATAAATTTCTTTTAATTTTGTAGGCCTTGTTCCAGTTGTAGTATCCTTTCATCTTTCTCTTTGATCAATTGTTGTACTTCAGAGGCCTTATCAATGGTGGCAGTGGCATATTCCCCTGTGAATTTCAATAGTCTTGTGAGGTCCTCTGAAGGGTTTGTTTGGGGATCTTTCTAGATGCCATCAAAAAAAGAATTTCTAGGAACTAAATATTGGGTTTTTTCTACCATTCTCCTTTTCCTTTGTTTGATCATCACAACTCTATGCTTGGGACTATAGAACACATATAGGGGAGGTATTTATTCAATCTTCAGAACAACCTCCGAGGTCGAAAATGCTGGGATACTTTCCAAATAATCAGTATCCATGGCCTGATTGGAAGTCCCAGTAGTGAGAGACGCCTTCCCAGAAGCTTCAACGGTCTATGAATTTTCCTTTTGTGTTGGAGTCTTTAACTCCTTAGTCCCTTTTGTTTATATGTACTAATTAAATTGATCCCAAATCTCATCTAGCTGGTTGTATGTCTGAAGTTCTTTGGTCTGATCAATTGATGATGAGAATTTTTCCTTAGCTTGTGATGCATCTATTTCCTTTGATGAAGTAATCACAGCTTTATCTTGGCTATTCTTTTGTTCCGATATTGATTGAACTGATTCATTTCTTTTGGAGTGCATTGGGTTGCTACCAATCTCTCACTTGTGCATAAGTGTAGGCTGATTCAAAAAGATCATCAAATTTGTCTGGTTCATGATTAAATTTCTGTATCTTGACTTGTGCAGTGAAATTCTTTGTAGTGTCATTAGGATCAAATTGTCTATTTGGGATGGTTGGGAAATTCAAACATTGGATCTGGTCAATGTTAATAAAAAAATTATTGAAATTTTCGAGGGCGTAAACTCCACATGAAATAGGAAAATATGACCACATATACTTCTTAGCATCTTTCAGTACTTTAGAGAGGTCATTCCCTATGTTAGCCACCTATAATATTTGTTATAGAAAAAGGTGGCTAAGGCTGTTTGAGCCTTCAAGGAGCAAATTTTATTATTGAAAGTGTTGGCTCTTGAAGACTCTTGAAGGCCTCATGCCTTTCCTCTGTCCAAAACTTCACTGCTGTTTCCCTTCAGAACTCAGAAATCCTGCTGATTTCCAAGCTAGATTACTGCTGCAAAGGCCTTTTTCCTTTCTCCCACTTCAAAACTAACCTTCATTTTCCTCCCTATTTCTCCATAAAATTCCTCTATTTTTCATGAGTTCCCTTTTTCCATTCATGAAAATCCATTTTTATAAGGTTTAAAACCCACTTTTAAGCCTTATCGAAACCCTCAATTTCCCTTCAAAACCATTGGAAAACCATAAAAACCCACATTTTGTACATATATGGGTCTTAGCCCCTTCCCGCATAAATCCCTGGTCATATGACCCTTCATATGACCCTCGGCCCCGCAATCAGGCGCCAAGCCATTTTAAATATTAAACGCACCCGCCCAAAGTTTTAAAATCTTTGGTTTTGTTAAAATTTCGATTTTTATTATATTACAAAGTTTCTGCCGGTCTGAATTTCAAATTAATCTCCACCGTCAATCTGATCTGTAGATCGATGGTGCGGAGCCCGTCTCCCATGGTCCCCACATTCCACTCACCCCGTCCAAAAAACCGCATGGTACCTATCGCACCGCCTTTGGGGGAAGGCGGTTTTTTCCCAAACGCTAGCGATTCCACACGCCGTTTGACGCGTGTCCTGGGCACTGTTCATAAAACTGCCGTCCATCGTGCGTTATTGTTTGGATGTGGATGCCCAGCGATATTGCTGTGCACCGTCCGATCTAGGGCAGGTCATCCGACGACTATCGCTCGCCGAAGATGCCCGATGCTTAACGTGGTCCCGGCGTGCCATCCAGTTAATCTCCGCCGTTGTTCTGATCTGCAGATCGACGGTCCATATTCCATCGCCCAGTCAACGATTCTCCGTTTTGACTTTCCCCCTCGCTCTCGACCGTCGATCTCTGTACGATCGACGAATCTGATTTAATCTTGCTTCTGCCTTCTCCGATCAATCCTGACTGTTGGATGATGCCATCCAACGGCCACGCTTCCTCCACATGCCTCCGCAACAATAAACCTATAAATGCATGGATTTTATAATAAGTTGTTTGTATTTTGCAGGGTTTCGAGGTTTTATCGCCTTTTTTCGAGGAAAATTTGAAGGCGGAGGATGACGATCCTCCTGCCTTCGATTCACCAAAGAAAATCATCACAGGGTGTTGACAACATGTTTCATCAGTGTTCCTTCAGGAATTGATGCCATATCGCCCCTGCGCAGCCCTGTACATCAGAAAAAACCATGAATCGGGCGCAGTCAGAGAGTATCAGTGACGAAGACCAAAATTTATCAGAGCAAAGGATTAAAAGATAGATTTTGCGGGGATCACGACTAAGAATGTTTATCAAAAGCCTAATCCCCGATTTAAAACACAGGTTAAAGAAGATCTGAAGTGTTTTATCGACAAGAAACCCTCCACCACCACAAATTGAGGCAAATTGATCCCTCTAGCTACCACGATGCCACCTGTGCCTCAAAGTATTCAATCAAAGGCCAAATTTATTGATCAGGACTAGATATCTGCCTCACAACACAGCCAAAGGGTAAAATCTGCAGGAAAATTAATGACGAACATCTGCAGAGTTACTTCGACGCCACACAGAGCCTCAAAAGTCAACAAAAGCTCCCACAAAGCTTAAATATTTATGTAAAAAATTTAATACATAGGATATGTATGTAAGTTTCTTCATTGAGCCCCTCAAAGGCCAATAAGCCATTTATTCTGTATTAATTGTAATTGAGATCTTTTATCAGATCTCACCTCCTCATCCTTCTATATATACTACTACAGAAGATGAGTGAGGGGTTGGTTGTAGAACTTTGATATACACTTGAGCTTAAATTTCTGATTGTACATAGTATTCACTGGCTCTTGAAGCTCTGCTGGTGATAGATAGGTTAGGTTGAGATGTGTAGATGGTTGCTAACCTAAAGCACTGGACCTAAAGATGTAACTGGTTTGGAGCATCAATACAAGATGATTTATGGGATCCTGGTCTATGTTGATGGTGATGTTTCTATAATTGTAACTTGTTATTTTGTTTCTGTTTTCACTGTGTTTCATATTCTCTTATAAAGAACAGCATGCATAGAGTTAGGACCTACTGTACATCAGTAACCTTCTCTGACTGAAAATATTTATCTGAACGTTTTCTTCCAATTTGTGTTATTTAGGAATGATTTAATTCAGTTCGAGCATAGGAATGTTGGCATTCCCCCATCTTATTGTCTTAGCTGAATGTTATTCTTAAATTTTATTTTCAGTATATGTTTTGTGAAGATGAACTGAGGAAGATATGGTGAGCCCTGGTCCCAGTTTTGTCCCCACAACTATCTGGATGTTTCCATTAGAATGTGTTAAAAGCTGGCTAGTTTAGAAGTACTTACCAGATCTTAGGCCATTATGTGTTATCTTTGTGTTTGTCTTGAAAGTAACCAAGTAAAGCAGAGTTAGGAGAGGATTTTTGGTGAGCCCGACCCGCTAGTTTCTACTCCAAAAGTTGATTTCAAGTTCCCTTTGTTTTAAAATGTTTTCTATTGAAAGTGTATCAAAGGCTGGCTAGTTTGAAAGTACTTACCAGATCCTAGTTTACTTTTATGTTTTTTCTTGAGTCCATGTCAAAGGCTGACTAGTTTAAAAGTACTTATCAGATCCTGGGCTCTCTTGTTCTGCATCTGTTTATTTCTTCTTCTTATTGTATCATTTCATTCCATAAATAAAACTTCAAAGAGATCCTTAGACATAGATGACTTTCCCCATGGACCACTCTTGCCTCTGGCTTCCTCAATTAAATCCTATTATGAATCCATAGCCCAATGGACTAAAACTTACAATTATCTATCTTTTTGGCCGAAGCTTATTCTGATTGCTTGAAACTTCTCACCTTTGAAACTCTCTGCATTTAGAACTTTCCACCTCAAACAGTAATCATGCTCAACCATCCAAAAAACAAACAAACCCCTGGCCTTCATAACTAGCCTAATATCATAACCCCAAACTTCAAAGACAAATCCATCTTTGCACTTATTGGAGAGATCCCTCTCCGGATTCAAGAGGGATAGATCCTAGAATCCCAAAGATGGTTGAAACGATGTTGTGTCTGTGATCGGACTTTTCCAATCTTGCTGATTACAGATACTTAACACCCTATAATTTAATAGGTAATTTCTCGGGCTAGAAGCTTATCAGGTACATAGAGTGGCAATACATGAGGGTTGGCTAAATTTCCGAAAACCCAGATATAAGTAAAAGAATCTTCCCCAAACCATTTCCCTATGGATGTTAAATCATAATTGGCTTCTTTGGAAATTCTGGGGGCTTTCTCATCAAAAAAATCTTGGTACATTGGTAGCATAACCCCATGGAAAATTTTGCAGAAATGTGGCTAGAATTTAGACTCCCAAATCATATCATGGTAAATATGAATAGGCATAGGGTCTTCTAGGGTCCATTTGCATCCCTTGAATGTGAAATCTGAGGTAAAATAGACAAAATTCATAATGTAAGCATTCATGTAAAAAGGGGGCACGATAGTATTAGAAAAACTATGTTTATCTCTGCAGGAAATAATTTGGGTGGTTATACTATTGGATATTATAGTTTCCCAATCCATTATATACGCATCCGAAGCAACATTTATCAAAGGTACCCAATGAGCTAATAATTTTTGGGTATTAGGGTACCCATATACCCTACACATCATGGTAGCTATATAAAAATATGGGCCAGCAAAAGAGGTAATAGTATACACACCCTTATCCTCACACTTGTGCTTATTAGGGTCTCTTCTCCATTGCCCGATAGATTCTGATTGATATTCATTTTCTTCCATGAATTTATGGATGAACTATTTGTCATATTTCTTCTAAGGTGGCGACAAGTGATGCATTTTCCTCAAATCCTCCCTAGTAAATTACCCAATTACAGTTTTCTTAGAAGTAATAAAATTCCTTTCTACAATATTCAAATTGTCTATGACCCATTTAACCATGTCTTTGTATGGAATTTTTTTTTTTTGCAACAATTCTATGTAGATGAGAATTAGTGACGTCGCTCCACGTAGTCTCATAAGTGGATTTGGAATCATCTGATATGGCCTTTCTCTCCACTATTATAGGTTTTTCATCTTCAAACATTTTATACATAGCCTCCCATGAAGATATTCCATTGTCTTGTGTGCATGTAGTATCTGTGAACATCGAGAGCATTTTAGTTATTTTCGTAGAAGGAGGAGGCAGTTTTTGTACCATAGACTTCTTCTTTGCCTTAATAATTTTAGAAATTTCTATTGTATTATGTTTTTCAGGGCTAGCCTGCAAGGAAAAATGATAGGAATGAGCAGAAAAGTTTTTTAAATTCTGATAATTCTCTTAGGCAAATGACTCATTTGATATCAATATGTGTCTTTATGAACAAAAACTATCATTATTAAACTGCATAAATAAAATAAATTAAGACATCAAGAAAATGAATTCATTACACTTGGTCATTTGATGAAACATGGTTTCACGTTGGCTTTTGTACATGTCAACACTTATCAAAGGTTTTTCTATCAGGGATTCTCTTATGCTACACATTCTAAAACATGCGATATCGATTTCTCCCGATAGGTTCTTTTATTATGTAATGGCTATAATATATAGGAAGGAAGCGTTATCAGAAGTTTTGTATTGGAGGAATCATATAGGGGATTTTTAAGAGTTGCATCTGATAAAAAGTTGTGATATGATTATTCTGATATCAATAGGAAAAGGTTATTGATGATCGAAGGTGTATGGATATCAGAGTATTGAGGGGAATGAGAATATCGGGGGAAGGAGAATATCAGAGATCGAAGGATTTTAAAGGATGCGTATATGAAAATCTCTGATATGAGAACTCTTAAATTCCAGGTGGCTTCTATGTGGGGTACAATCTTTACTTAATATATTCGCTAAGGTGCTCTTAAATGTTTTAAAGGCTTTTATACCTATTTTGAGGTTCAAATAAGAGAATTGATATCAGTGATTTATTTTGGAAGCACAATGTACATCAAAGTTCCGATACCGATAATATGTTGCGAGTTAAAACCTATGATTGTGCTTTTACCTTGATTAATTTATTTTAAAACCTAAAGTCCGATATAAAGTTCCGATAAGGGATTTTATTATTTTAAAGTCATATTTTGATAACCAGAAACTAGAATTTCCCTAGTTTGTTCAAACAAAGGAATTTTATCTAAAAATTAAAAGGGTTCGCATTATTTATTAGTACCTATTGGGGGTTGTTAAGTACTACAACGCCCTCCAAAATTCATAACTCGTATTGTATTATTTTAACTATTATTTTATGAATTTTCCTTAGGACGCCACTTTTAGGCTAAAATTTCCTCTAATGCCTTTTAGAGGGAGTCTGGTTCTCCTTTCACATTGAAAGGTTGTTAATCTAAGTTGTCATTGATTTCAATATGCTAGATTATGACATGTTGATCCCATGATGAAGGCAAACAATGAAGAATTCCATCCACCAAGAAGCCCATCTGTTGTCCTCTATTTTTTCTGCACCATTTATTGACCAATCACTTAAAAAAAATATTTTTGCCTTTGAAAGGATGAATCTGAACATGAAACCTATACCATATTATAAAGCATAATTTTAGCTTTCCGACGAGCTATTACTCAGCCAAAATCTCCAAGCGGATTGAAAGTTATCATTTTTTTAAGTTTAGAATAATTTTTCCTGGTCTGTGAGCCAACCTGTGCTAGCCTCGCATGTCGGCCTGCTTGTGGAGACATGTATTTTCGTTTAGCATTGATAAAACCACTATATATATAGTGTCAGGACTCCATTCTCCATCATTATTTTCGGTTATAACCACAACAAATATTATCATTGTTCACAGCTCGTGAATAGAAGGGAAAAAAGGAGAAGGAGATAACGTATAGATAATTCTGTTTGGGTTTAGAACATTAAGAAATTATTGGACCATATACACATCGGACCTGCAATCTCTTGCCAGATTTCAGGATAATCGCCATTTGGAGAGGGCTCGAGACAATTTTTGTTTGCAGCTCGAAAAGACCTCACTTATTACGGACCTGTGAAACTTTGGTCAGATTTTGGAACAGTGATTTCAAGCTTGAGTAGCCTCATGCCTTGGACCTGCAGTTCCAGTGACTTGTCCCTTGTTATATTATACACATTCTATGGTATAATCTTCGATTGAGTTAGCATTGTGACAACCCCTAACTATACCATACACGCCGTCTAAAATGATGGACGTTGGATGTTAAGCGTATATATATTTGGTTGAGCGCGTTCAGTTCTTATTCATCTCGGTGTAGAAAGGAGAAATGGAGAAGCATGTTCCCACCTTGTGAATTGAAGATAATATAGAATTCATGTGGGATATGTTGAACATTGAAGATCCAAGGGTTCATGTAAAATTTATTTTTGGTTGAGATGGGGTTGAAATCATTGTTGCGGGACTACCTGGAAGCTCAATTGCAGAGGTTCGGACAACTACCTTGTGAAGAGAATATAAAGGTTTTTTTACTGGGCAACTTCAATGGTTAAGTTATCTTTTGATATCTTGGTTTACTAAAAATGGTTCAAACTTGTGCTTGAATAAGTTGACAGACTTTTGAGAGCTCAAACAGTGACCTGTGGAGACTTGTTTCAGAACTTCTGGTGTAGTATGGTGCAGAAGCATTGGGTAGATTTGGTGATGAAGAATGATGCAGAATAAATAACACTTATTGCTAAGTATATAGTGCAAAAGTGTTAGTGCACTGTGGTGGAGAACTCTTGGTGAAAACTTTGGTGCAAAATCAATAAAGAAACGAAGAAGGATTGGTGTCCTTGGGGTAGGAGCTCCTAAACACAAGGTTGGTGCCTTGAGAAGATAGGGTCAAAGCCCTAGAGGTCAAAGCCTCATCTAAGTCCAAGTTGGTGCTTGGCAACAGGTTGGTGCCTGATTCATTGAAGGGTTGGTGCCCTCACACATCTATTGTATTCAATTATTTGAAAAATGACCGAAGTTCTTATTAATCCTTAATAATATTATTATTATACACCTCTCTGTTTTTTAATTGTGAAGAATCTAACTGGAAAAAATTAACAATTGAAAAGAAATACTGATTCACCCCCCTCTCAGTATTTCCAACAATTGGTATCAGAGCCAGCCTCTTCATTATCAACCTAGCAGATGGAAGAAGGATTCTTAGGCACAATGAAGAACATGGAAGCAACAGGGAAACTACTTATCTTTGATGGAACAAATTTTAGTTTTTGGAAAAAGAGGATGTCCTACTATCTAATGTCTCTTGGTCCTGAAGTATGGCACTCTGTTTTGGATGGGTACAAAGCTCCCGCCAATCTTCCAACCAATCAAGATGAAATAAGAGCCTACATTGCTAATTCCAAAGCTTTAAATTCCATCACTAGTGGAATTACCGATTCCGAATTTACGAAAGTCATGAATTGTGACTCAGCCAAAGAAGTATGGGATAAGTTGGTTTCTCTATATGATGGGGACTCCAAAGTTAAGAATGCAAAGCTTCAAACCTATAGAAGACAATTCGAGAGTCTAAAAATGGATGATGGAGAAGATATTGCATCATACTTCCTCTGAGTAGTTGAAGTGGTTAAATCTCTTAAAAGAATAGGAGAAAATATTGAAGAAAGCACCATTATTCAAAAAATCCTGAGATCGCTTCCTGACAGATTTGACTCCAAAATAAGTGCCATAGAAGAAATGAAGGACCTAGATACTCTCAAGATGGATGAACTTTATGGAATTCTTATTGCCTATGAGATGAGGAAAGGGAGCCCAAATTTCAAAGCCTCAAGATCTACAAAAGAAGGAAAAGGATGGAATTGCAACAACGATGAATCTGATACTAAAAATGAGTTAGATCAATTTGTATGAAGACTAAAAAGGGGATCTAAGCTAAAAGGTAAGTACCCTCTTATTTGTTTCAATTGTGGAATAATAGGTGATTATGCTGCAAAATGTCCTCATAAACATGATAGTGATGATGAAAAGGACTCTAAAAGAATGATGTACAAAAAGAAAGGGTTTAATAAGAAGAAATTATTCTCCAAACAAGATGAGTCATATGAAGATGAATTTATAGTCATAAAAAATAAATCAACTAGAAATGTGCGTCATTACAAAGAAAGTGATGATGAATCAGATGAGGAAAGTAATTATGTTGGAAGCAAAGAAATGTTATTCATGGCATTTACAAATGATGATGACTTAGAACTAGAAGATGAAAGAAACATGGATAGTCTGCTAATAAGTGCCATTGAAGAAAATGAGAATCTACAAAAGAAGATAATTTCTCTCAAAATAGAAAGAGAGGAAGCAAAAATAAGGGAAGACTTCTTGAACATTAAGCTAAAGGAGAAGGATGATATATGTGAAAAACATGAAGCTGAAATAATATATCTAATAAAGGAATTAGAGCAAGTTAAAAGGATTTGGCAAAGCTCTCTAGCTCTTGACAACATTCTTAATACTCAAAAACCTCAACATTACAAGTCTGGAATTGGTTTCAAAGGAGAATCATCAAGTAAAAAGAATAATGCTAGAAGTTATGTTGATGTACTCTCTTGCCATCCAAAAGAAGAAAAGTCATCTCATCAGGAACAAAGTCCCATCTCAAAACCAAGAATTGAAGAAAGAGCAACTCCAAGGAAGAATGTTGGATACTACAATAGGTATCAAACTATTTTTCTTGGGCATTGTTACAATTGTAAAAACTTTGGGCATCAAGCTAAGCATTGCAAGGCTCATAAGAATGAAGCACCAAGATTGAATGATCAAACAAACCAACTATGTGGTCCTAAAGAACAAGGACAAATCAAAACTTACAATTCCTTTGATCCTTTGGCTAATTTTGATCCGTCTTGCTCATTGTGTGATAATTATGATCATAATGAACAAAATTTCCCTCTCAAAATGGATAAAGTTAAAAACGTAAATCTCAAAACTGATAAATGTGGCCTAGCTCTATGTGCTCATAGTGAAGAAAATCATTGGTTCGTGGATAGTGGATGCTCAAGACATATGACAGGTGACCAAAAGAAGTTTATCTCATTGAACAAGAAAAATGGAAATGTATCCTTTGGAAGTGGATCTGCTAAAATCACTGGAAAAGGAATTGCTACCCTTGTCAATGGACTAGGAAAGGCTCAAAATACCTTGCTGGTAGAAGGGCTCAAACACAATCTCTTAGTGTTAGCCAGATTTGTGATCAAGGACATAATGTTGTCTTTAGTACAAAAAAATGTGAAATAAGAGACTCATCCTCAGGAGAACTTGTGGCGAAAGGAGTAAGAACACCATATAATGTTTACATTCTCAGTAGAATCCAAGAAGATAAATGTTACTTAAGTCAAACAGATGAAAGTTGGTTATGGCACAAGCGATTGGGGCATACAAGTGTTGATAACCTAGTCAACATCAACAAAATTAATGTAGTAAGGGATATTCAAAAAATGTGCAAACCAAATCAAGTTGTATGTGGCCCATGCCAACATGGAAAGAAAACCAGAACTAGCCACAAAACTAAGGAGTTCTTAACAACAAAACCTTTGGAAATCATTCATGCAGATTTGTGTGGGCCAACTAGAACTCCAGCTCTTTAAGGCGAAAGGTACTTTTCCCTATTTGTTGATGACTATACTAGAATGATGTGGTTATCTTTCATAAAATATAAATCCGAAGCATTTGAATGTTTTAAGAATCTTAAGGCTCTCATTGAGAATGAGAAAGATTCTAAGATTAAATGTCTTAGAACGGATAGAGGAGGAGAATTCACCTCAAAAGAATTTGATGAATTCTGTAAAGAGCATGGAATAAAAAGAGAACTCTCTACTGCTAGGACACCCCAACAAAATGGAGTATTTGAAAGAAGGAACCGAACCATTCAAGAAATGGCAAGGACAATGCTACTAGCAGCTGATTTTCAACCAAAATTTTGGAGAGAAGCAGTTGGCACCGCAGTTTATACCTTAAATCGAACTCAACTAAGACCAAATAATGAAAAGACTCCTTATGAATTATGGAAAGGAATACCTGCTTCAGTAAAATATTTCAGGGTTTTTGGAAGCAAATGTTTCATAAAAATAAATGATGACTCACCAGGTAAATTTGATTCTAGAGTTGATGAAGGAATATTTCTTGGATACTCCACTAGGAGCAAAGCTTACAAATGATACAACAAGTGTCTATAAAGAATAGTGGAAAGCATTGATGTGAAGATTGATGAAGGCTTCCGGAAAAAAGAATTGAAGTTCACGAAGTTGAGCCATTCTTTGAACAAAGTGAAGAAGAAGAATCTGAAAAAGAAGAGGAGAATGGAGAACCTCAAAGTGAACTTTCACAAACTCCCTCTAAGATCAATTTTATTCAAAGACATCATCTGGAAGAAAAAGTCATCGGAAATATAGATGAAGGAATTCAAACTCGAAGAAGGATGATAAACACTCCAAGAAAAGATGATGTTGCTCTATTATCTTTAATAGAACTTGAAAATTTTTCTCAAGCAAGCAAAGATCCTGATTAGATAAAGGCCATGGAAGAAGAAATGTCTCAAATTGAAAAGAATGAGACCTGGGAGCTAGTACATCGCCCAAAAGATAAAAATATAATTGGAACAAAATGTGTATTCAAAAACAAGATGAATGAGGCTGGACAAATCATCAGAAATAAAGCCAGACTTGTCTGCAAGGGATACTCACAAATTGAAGGAATTGACTTCGAAGAAACCTTTGCACCAGTAGCTCGATTGGAATCCATAAGAATGTTTTTGGAATTTAATTGCTCAAAAGAATTCAAGGTTTATCAAATGGATGTAAAATCAGCATTCCTAAATGGATATCTCAAGGAAGAAGTTTACATGGAGCAACCGGAAGGATTTGATCTTGCCAAAGGGAAGGACTTTGTATGGAAGCTAAAAAATGCCTTGTAAGGATTAAAACAAGCCCCTAGAACATGGTATGAAAAGTTGGATCACTATCTGCTACAAGAAGGTTTCAAAAAGGGAGTAGCTGGTAGCAATCTCTACATGAAGATGGACAAGGAAAAAATTTTGATCACTCTTGTATACGTTGATGATCTAATCTTTGCTAGCAATGATGATGAGATGAGCCATGAATTTTCTCTAAATATGTCCAAAATATTTGAAATGTCAATGATTGGTGAGTTATCTTACTTTCTTGGGCTACAAATATCTCAAACCTCTGTAGGCATGTTTATATCTCAAGCAAAATATCTTAAATACATGCTCAAAAGATATGGGATGGAATATTGTGCACCATTGAGCACACCAATGACCACAGATTGTAAATTAAGTAAAGATGATGATACCCCTCTCATAGATGAAACTCTTTACGGGTCAATAATTGGAGCTCTCCTATACTTAACTGCTACAAGACCAGACATTATGCAAGCAGTAGGAATGGTAGCAAGATTTCAGTCAAGTCCTAAACAATCCCATCTAACATCTGTGAAGAGAATTCTTAGATATATGAAGGAAAAACTGATTTTGGTCTTTGGTATCCTAAGAGTTCAACTCTTATTGTGATAGCTTACTCTGATGTTGATTGGGCTGGAAGAGTGGATGATCGAAAAAGTACCAGTGAAAATGCATTCTTTATGGGAGATTGTCTTGTATCTTGGCTCAACAAAAAGAAATCATCTATATATCTTTCTACAGCTGAAGCCAAATATATAGCTGCTGCTGATTGTTGTACACAAATTATATGGATGAAGGAAGCCTTGAAGGATGTCAAAATAGAAACTAAGCAACCAATTACTATTTTTTGTGACAACACTAGTGCCATCAGTCTTTCAAAAAATCCAGCGATGCACTCAAATACCAAACATATTCCAATCAAATATCATTTTCTCCGAGAACAAGTTGTTGAACAAAATATCAAGTTGGAATACGTCAATAAAAAAGAACAAATTGCAGATATATTTACGAAACCCCTTCCACGAGAAGCATTTGAGTATCTTCACCAAAAGATGGGGGTCATTGCTCTTGCATCACATTAAAACAAGCAGCATGTCGGGGAGAGCAGCATGATAGGGGGAGCAGCATGACAGGGGGAGCATATTGACACCCCATTGCCATTGATGTCAAAGGGGGAGGATAAAAATAATATTTACATCCAATGACAAAGGGGGAGATTAGTAATCTAAGTTGTCATTGATGTCAATATGCTAGATGATGACATGTTGATCCCATGATGAAGGCAAACAATGAAGAAGCCCATCCACCAAGAAGCCCATCCGCTGTCCTCTATTTTTTCTGCACCATTTATTTACCAATCACTTAAAAAACATATTTCTACCTTTGAAAGGATGAATCTGAACATGAAACCTATACCATATTATAAAGCATAATTTTAGCTTTTCGACGAGCTATTACTTAGCCAAAATCTCCAAGCGGTTTGAAAGTTATCAATTTTTTAAGTTTAGAATACTTTTTTCTGGTCTGTGAGCCGACCTGTGCTAGCCTCCCATGTCGGCCTGCTTGTGGAGACATGTCTTTTCGTTTAGCATTGATAAAACCACTATATATACAATGTCAGGACTCCATTCTCCATCATTATTTTCAGTTATCACCATAACAAATATTATCACTGTTCACAGCTCATGAACAAAAGGGAGAAAAGGAGCAGGAGATAAGGTATAGATAATTCAATTTGGGTTTAGAACATCAAGAAATTCTTGGACTGTATACACCTCGGACTTGCCATATCTTGTCGAATTTTAGGACAATCACCATTTGGAGAGGGCTCAACACAATTTTTGTTTGCAGCTCGGAAATACCTCACTTGTTGCGGACCTGTGAAGCTTCAGTCAGATTTCGGACCAGTGATTTCAAGCTTGTGTAGTCTCATGCCTCGGACCTGCAGTTCCAGTGACTTGTCCCTTGTTATATTATACACATTCTATGGTATAATCTTCGGTTGAGTTAGAATTGTGACAACCCCTAACTATACCATACACGTCATCTAAAATGATGGACGTTAGACGTTAAGTGTATATATATTTGGTTGAGCGCGTTCAATTCTTATTCATCTCGGTGTACAAAGGAGAAATAGAGAAGTGTGTTCACACCTTGTGAATTGAAGATAATCCAGAATTCCTGTGGGATATGTTGAACATTGAAGATCCAAGGGTTCATGTAAAATTTGTTTTTGGTTTCACTGGGGTTGAAATCGTTGTTGCGGGACTACTTGGAAGCTCAATTGCAGAGGTCCGGATAGCTACCTTGTGAAGAGAATATAAAGGTTTATTTATTGGGAAACTTCAATGGTTAAGTTATCTTTTAATAGCTCGGTTTACTAAAAAAGGTTCGGACTTGTGCTTGAATAAGTTGACAGAATTTTGAGAGCTCAAACAGTGACCTATGGAGACTTGTTTCAGAACTTCTGGTGCAGTATGGTGCAAAAGCATTGGGTAGATTTGGTGATGAAGAATGATGCAGAATAAATAATGCTTATTTCTAAGTATATAGTGAAAAAGTATTAGTGCACTGTGTTGGAGAACTCTTGGTGCAAACTTTGGTGCATAATCAATAAAGAAATGAAGAAGGATTGGTGTCCTTGGGGTAGGAGCTCCTAAACACAAGGTTGGTGCCTTGAGAAGATAGGGTCGAAGCCCTGGAGGTCAGAGCCTTATCTAAGTCGAAGTTGGTGCTTGGAAACAGGTTGGTGCCTGATTCATTGAAGGGTTGGTGCCCTCACACATCTATTGTATTCAATTATTTGAAAAAGGACTGAAGTTCTTATTAATCCTTAATAATAATATTATTATACACCTCTCTGTTTTTTAATTGTGAAGAATCTAACTGGAAAAAATTAACAATTGAAAATAAATACTGATTCACCCCCCTCTCAGTATTTCCAACAATTGGTATTAGAGCTAGCCTCTTCATTTTCAGCCTAATAGTTGGAAGAAGGATTATTAGGCACAATGAAGAACATGGAAGCAACAGGGAAACTACCTATCTTTGATAGAACACATTTTAGTTTTTGGAAAAAGAGGATGTCCTACTATATAATGTATCTTGGTCCTTAAGTATGGCACTCTGTTTTGGATGGGTACAAAGCTCCCGCCAATCTTCCAACTGATCGAGATGAAAGAAGAGCCTACATTGCTAATGCCAAAGCTTTAAATTCCATCACTAGTGGAATTACTGATTCCGAATTTACAAAAGTCATGAATTGTGACTCAGCCAAAGAAGTATGGGATAAGTTGGTTTCTCTATATGATGGGGACTCCAAAGTTAAGAAGGCAAAGCTTCAAACCTATAGAAGACAATTCGAGAGTCTGAAAATGGATGATGAAGAAGATATTGCATCATACTTCCTCCGAGTAGCTGAAGTGGTTAACTCTCTTAAAGGATTAGGAGAAAATATTGAAGAAAGCACCATTATTCAAAAAATCCTGAGATCGCTTCCTGACAGATTTGACTCCAAATTAAGTGCCATAGAAGAAATGAAGGACCTAGATACTCTCAAGATGAATGAACTTCATGGAATTCTTATTGCCTATGAGATGAGGAAAGGGAGCCCAAATTTCAAAGAAGCAGCTTTCAAAGCCTTAAGATCTACAATGATTTGCTAATGATTTGGAAATCTATCCAAGGTCTCTCAACAGTTTAGGTAGCGAAACATGTGTTGAGATAACTCTAAGGCACCGATCAGTTTGGTCTTCGGTACAAACAGACGAAGGGAGTGAAGCTTCAAGGCTTCACAGATGCATATTGGGTAGGGATTCCATCCGTCAAGAAGATAACATCAGGGGACATATTCAGTATTGGATCAACAGCAGTTTCCTGGTACAACATGAAGTAGAAATCAGTGACAATCAATTCAGAAGAACCAAAGTACATGGCTGCTAGTCAAGCAGCTTATGAGGCTATCTGGATGAGAAATATCCTTGTTGGTTTCTTTGGTCAACATATGGATCCGATAGTGATTTATTGTGATAAACAGAGTTGCATAAAACTCTCAGTTAATCTCGTTTTTAATGATAGTTCCAAGCATATCGACTTTTGGTATCACCATCTCATAGATTGTGTGCAGAGGTGTATTATGCTATTAGAGTACATTCCTATAGAGGACCAGGATGCAGACAACTTGATGAAGGCACTGTCAAGAGGAAAATTTGACTTCCATAGAGGCAGGATTGGGGTATGATAAAATCCCTTTCTTGTTGAGAGGGAGTGTTGAAAATAGCAACAAAAAAGGATTCTAATTTAATTTTTCCTTGAATTAAATTAGAATAAAATTATAGTTCCACATCACATGATATCTTGTACAAGATAACTAAGTTAGGAGGAATTAGTTGGTTCAATTAATTCGATTTGTGGGTCCAACTAGATGCATCTAGAGTTTCTCCTACATTTAAGGGCTCTTCTCATACATTTAAGGATCCCTGGTTTAGTTTATTTTGAGTTGTAATTAATTAACTCAATTTATCTGAGTTAAAGTTAGTTTAACTAGTTCTAACTGATGGAGGAACTAGAGAGAGGTCAAATTGTGGAAATCAACTTTAATTCACATGCAATGATCAATCAAATAACTGATAATTCACTCCTAAATAACTCATGCATGTCAGTTCTGAGAAAGAACTAGTTGAGATTGGAGTTCAAGGGATAAATTTATTATTGGTTATATAATCATCCAAATTGTACAGGTGGTGCATGCAGTCAGAGGAAGGTCCCTAATGGATTTTTTAGTATGGATTGGGAATTTCCATAATGAATAGGGCCTAATTACCCAAAGAAAATTTGCAAGGAAATAGGGACTTGGGCAAGCGAAAAATTGGTTAAGTATTGAACCAGGCTTGTCTAGGAATCATTAAGACGGATAGAGGTAGTGCAAAGGTTTTTTAGTTTGGAGAAAAGCATTGTAATATTCTCATATTTTTTAGCTTATTCAATATTGTAATGAATATAATTCATATAAAAATAATAATAAATATAAATATAAATGAAATAATAAATAATAAGTATTTAATTGATGGTAATTTAGTTAAGTAATGAAAAGGCATGTTCTAGAGACATGACTGTTCATGAAAGGGCACTTGCCTAGGGTATATAAGAAAACCCTCATTATAATTTGTAATAATCCTATATCAATTCATTTATACAATACACAATTTACAATTTCTATCCTACAATGGATGTCTTTGTCTACAAAGTATTTTAAATATTTTTCGTTGCGTATACAACTGTTGGTTGTCACAATGGTATCAAAGCTATGTTCTCTGATCACCGGCCTTTGGCCATCATGTCTTTGTCAATCTTGTTGTCGTCACGATCAAGTGTTCGCTATAGATTTGAACGTTCTCCTTTATGCCAGTGTCACTACTAAGCCCTTGGCCATAAAAAAAATTATATATCTTTAAAAAAAAGAAACAAATGAGGATATTATTTATTAAAAAAATAAATAAAAAACAATTAAGAAAACAGAGGATAAATTATAAAAAAATTCAAAACATATTATTTAAAAATAAAAGAATTATTAATGTCAAAAAAAAATTAAAAAAAAACAATTTAAAATTAATTTTACCTGGCCGACGCTGAACAAAGGCACATTTGCCACAACTAGACCGACACAGAACAGTCTCCAATGAATGAGACACCACATTTCAATCATCTTCCATTGTTGGAATTCGATAGTTAGTTGGGATCTTGCGAGGGATTGGTATTTTTGTTCCAAGGGTTTTTTAATACCTTCACAATCTCATATTGTTGAGATGAAATTTTGATTGCATGCTAAGGACAGTGCCCTCGAAACCCAAGGTAGTAGCCAAGCCGCCATTACCACAATCAACATTGCAATGGTTGTCACAGTGTGCATAGAACACCGTTTCAACCACCACAACGACTTCCACCAACCAACAAGGGAAACAACGTATCAGTCTCGCTAATTGTGGCGACCCTCCAACAAATATTAATACAAATATCAACACCAACTCGAGAATAAAGGCCTATGACATACATATAGAAAGGTTATAGAACTGAGTTTAATCTTAAGAAGTAAGATTCATAATTGGAAAAGTTGGATAAAGTATCTTTAATAAAAAGATTATTAATTTAATATATATATATATATATGTATTATTAAAAAAAAAGTGATTAAAAAAAAGGAAAAAGTTATATATAAAAAAATATATATATATTGGAAAATATATATATTCCAAGGAGGTTGAATGTTATATATATACCAGAATAATAATATTTATATTAAGAAGTTAAGAAGGGGTTATCTTAAAAAAAAACCCTAATTTCATCTCAAAAGAGGGAAAATGGAGTCCAATTTGAAAATGATGAAGGAAAGACAATGTACCTATAGTGCTCTTTCAGTTACATATCACATATTAATTAAATTAAAAGGAATAATCTAAGGAAAAGAAATTAATATCGCTATCAGCACATGAAACGATAAAAATTATAACAACATCACCTTGGAAAATCAGCTATTAATTCTAGAGCCAAGCAATGGTGTAAGGAAACATATTTTTGACCAAAAACACTATAAAATTGGTGATTTACAAGTGAAAGTAGGCCAGTATTAATACATATCTTAATTTCATGTTGTAAAGATGGATAATAGAGAGATTGACATCATACTCGGTCAACCTTGGTTTAAGGATTTGGGTACATTCATGTTAAACATAGAAAAACAAGTTTTGACGTTTCCTTATAAGGGGAAGATGGGACATTTCGAGACATAACAAGTAAATCAAAATCAATAGCATCTTCATTAGAATAATTTAAGGATATCCCAGACTTGATGGTTCAAGATTTAAAAAAAAAAAAAAAAAAAAAAAACTATATGAAAGAAGCAAAAAGAGCTTGAAGAAGCCATCTGCAGCAAAGACAAAGAAATTTCACACCTCGGAGATCACCAAGAAAAACTACTCGAACAAGTCAAGAAAGCTAAAGCCACAAAGAAGGAACTCAAGAAGCATTTATTAGAACAAGAAGAAGAAAATTTATGTTTTAAGAGCCTTAATCAGACATTATTAGAACAAATAAAAAAGTTTAAAAGATGATGAAGCTACTAAGAATAAAGTCAATAATTCAGAAAAGGATGAACTTGTACGTTTAAGGAATCAAAATCAAACCTTACTCACACAAATATAAAAACTTAAAAATGACAAGAAATCGCTGAATGGCAAGCTAGAACAAGTTTAAGGTGAAGTATTGAAGTCGTCAGTTGTTTCAGTCCAAGTTGAAGATAAAGGGATAAATATTGATCGAGTCAATACCACTAGTAAGGAAGAAGAGGAAATTAGGCCAGTTAAAACATATGCAGAAGTTGCAATCCAAACGATGGACATTCCAAATAATGATCCAGTCGCCAACTCAACAACAACAACGCCTAAAGAAAATAAGGAATCAACCACTAATATGATCAGGGAAATTCAAACCAAAGGAGCTATGTATCGACATCTGAATCACAAGAGAAAAATTTCCAATCAAGCTATGTATCAGTGTCACTCAGAAAATAAACCAAAAATTTCTGTTTCTATTAGTACTGAAGTTTGCAGAATCCAATCATACAATAAATATTCATCACAAAATTTGATTCCACAGAAGATCAATCTATGATGGTCTGATCCGTTCTCAGTATGAAATTTTTTCTATCACTCAGAGTGTCATATCGTCTTGTATCGACGAAGATGAAAGTTCAGAGACGAGAAGATGCTCTCAGTAAGATTTGAGGACAAATGTTTCTGAAGGGAGAGGTTATGTTATGAATATAATTCATATAAAAATAATAATAAATATAAATATAAAATTAATAACAAATAACAAGTATTTAACTCATGGTCAGTTATTTAAGTAATGAAAAGGCATTTCCTAGAGACATAACTGTTCATGAAAAGGTACCTACCTAGGGTATATAAGAAGATACTCATTCTAATTTGTAATCATCCTACATCAATTCTCTTATACAATATACAATTTTCAATTACTATCCTACAATGTATTTCTTTGTCTACGAATTATTTTAAATATTTGCGCTGCATATGCGACCGCTGGTCGTTACAAATATAAAAATAACAAGGCTTTTAGCTGAGGCTTCCCTTGGAAAATATATTTGTTGTGCGATTGAAATTCTTTCTCTTTCATGTTTTGTGATTTCAAGGTCTAAATTGGTTTCCGCAATTGGTAGAGTGGATTCAAGTATAATGTTTTAGTATATTACAATTATCAGTTGAATCTACGTGGATTTTCAATAGGATTCACTACCGATTGAAATAATCGGGAGTGTTGAGGCTTTGTAAGTGACACTTTTCCTAGATGTATCATAAGGAGGGTGTAATTGGTCATAGAGCTTTGACCTCGGATACACACTTGGATCCCTGGGTTGATGGTCAGTAAGTAAGCTTGATGGTACCTGGAGAGGCTAAAAGCTTTAGTCCATCTTGGTCCCACTAGGATAGATTGCCTTGGTCAGGAATCTAGTCCATGGAATTGCGGTGCCTAAACTGTTGAGAGACCTTGGATAGATTTTGCTAATATGTTACCTCTTCTCTATCTTGGGTTTACATATATTTAAACTCAATGATGTCTAAATGTAAAATGTGATCCACTCGAATGGAAAGCCTATGGTCGAACTATAAATCCCATATCTATTCTAGGATCCTCATTCCTCAACTCGATATTGTAAGAAAATAGTGTTTCTCATGTTGATCCAATCAAGTAGAGAAAGGATAAGAGGAAAATCAATTAGCAAGAAAACAAATATCACATGTTATACAAATAATTTTCTGAAGGGGCGACCTCCTCTTCTCTCAATAAGTCGAGATCCCTCTTCCACTCACTAGGAATAATAAGTGTCGAAGCACAATCCTACTAAATAAATAAATAGAGGGCGAAAGAAGAGAAATACTTCCTGCACATGGAGGTGAAGAAAGTGACTTCGCCAAGGTACTATCCAGGACCGCTGGCAGCGAAGCAACGCTTGCGTTCCTATAGTCACTTCGTCGAGGGAATTTTACATGCCTGCTGGCAATAAAGAAACACTAGAGATGAAACGCATACTATTAATATATAAAACTCACTGGACATATTACCATTTCCTATATGGAAACAATTGCGATTTGGCAAGCTTTGATATGTGTTTAACTAAGTAAGGGAATGGAGGGGAATACATCTCTAACCAGGTTAAGTAGGGAATCCAAGGTAATTCGCAAGATGAATCAATACTTCTTGAAAGACTGAGACCTTTCACTTAGAGAATTAAACCTAAAAAAATAAGTTGGAGTTCTACTAGTGTCACTAAGTATTGTCGTTGCGATCAACATCCTCCAAAATTTTTCCTACACTTAAATTTTGGAGCCTACTGAGGATCTTAAGATCTGTCATCCTATGGTCACTCCATGGTCATTGGAATTTTTGTAAAGCATTTAAGTCTTATTCATAGTTTTAACTGTCAAGTCATTTTCACACACATGCTCAGTCTTTTACCAGTTCATAAGAACACTTCCTTTATGTAATTTGGATAGGCATAACACCATCTATCAATACAGTGCCTGTGCAATGTTCAACTCATGTCGATAATCAATGCACACTTTTATTGACACCCACCCTTAATTTTGTTGCATTTTTACTTCTATTTTGGTGAGTTTTCTCAATTTTCATGTTTTTCACACTTTCACTTTCACAGTGTATCTTTCACATTTTCGGTTGTTATAAGTGTCATTTTCATGTTATATTCGCTCTTCTATGTGTCACTTTTAAGGTCATTCACATTTTTCAAGTTTTGTCTTCATGTTTTCCTCATGTCGCAGGTGTCGCTTGTGTGTTTTCACTCATGCATGTGTCACACCTTTGCACATCACAAAAGTTAGCTCTGGTGAAATTTTCTACAATAGACAGTCTTACATATCATTGGAACATGCACCAGACAAAATCCTTCAGCTTAGTGCACCTTTTGGTCATAGTCACCAGAATTATCATAAATTAGGTTCTAAGTGTTGTAATGTGTCATTTCAACTGTTTCACTTAGAAATAGGTGTTTCTTTGTTGTTGTGTTAAGGTGTAACTATTTTTCATGAGTCATATGCATTCCATTCGCTTGTATTGATGGAATTTATGTGTGTGACCTATGTGTGAGTCGCGTTAGGATGCATTTATTTATGCTACTCTATTGGTCCCACACTTAGTCATTGTGAGAGCTCTTCTTGGTCCTTCAGCCCAATGCAAGTTCCAAAGGAATTAATCCTCTTACTAGGTGATAAGAACAACTTATTCATGAGACTCATTGACATATATTTCCTCCCATACTTGTGAACTAAGCATTTTATAAGGTCTCCTCTCTCTCACAGTGCATCAATACTTCCTAAGGATAAGTAACATCGCCTTGTGCTCCCTCCCTTAGTAAAACACATTCCAGATGAAAAAGTAGCCATTGTCGGAGAGAACTACGTCATTCCAAGTCTGAGCGCACTTCCAAAAAATGAATTACACTTCAAACACTCAGTGAAAAAGCACACTCCAGAAGAACAAGGACCTTCTCTCCTCTAAAAAGTGCACTCTGTACAAAAAAGGAGCTCCTTGCCTTAAAAAACGCACTCTGAGATCCTGAGCGCACTTCAAAACAATGAGCACACTTTAGAACTATGAGCTCACTACGTCAACTCGAAGAACTGCACCATCCTTGAGTGTATGGTGCACTCATAAAGCATGAAGCCATATAGTGCGTGGCGCAATCTCGAAGCACAAAGCTTCATCCTTCCCTTTGAGCACATGGTGCAGTCACGGAGCCTGAAGCTTGAGCACCCTCCTTCGACACGAATAAATGTGCCCTCTTTGAGTGCATAAGTGAATCCTGGAGGCTTGAGTGTTTCTCCTTCATCTCTTCAGAGTGTGCCCTTCTGCCCTATGATTCTCTTTGACTACATGATTTTACCTTGAAGGCTTGAAGCCTCACTCCTTCATCTAATTAGAGTGCACCCTTGCACCTTCTTAGTCTCTTTGAGAACATGAGCACACATTGGAGGCCTGAAGGCCTGAACCCTCACTCCTTCATCTCTTCAAAGTGCACCCTTGTGCCTTATTAGGCTCTTGTAGCATATGAGCACAGATTAAAGGTATGAAGCCTCACTCCATATCTTCAAAGTGCGCTGTTGTGCCATTGGTGTTCTCTCTCTCTTTCTTGAGCATACAAGTGAACCTTGAAGGCCTCTTGTGAGCCTTAATGAGTTTAACTGCGCTCTCCTAATAAAGCCTTATACTTTTAACCCTCTCATAGGCATATCATGAGCTGATAATTCCATGAGCTAGGTAGTGATAGAATATATTTTTTAGGAATGATTTTTCCTTGCCATGAATGATATTCATTCATAGGAGTAGTATCTCAAAATGACAAGGAGATGATAAAGCATATATAAAGGAGAAAAAATAAAGAAACACCTCCAGAGAAGAAGACTAAAAAAGTAAAATCATGAAGACATGAAGCAGATCATGGACCGAGACAAAACTAATACATTGCATGATGAATCAGAGGATTTCGATAGTGATTAAAGAACTTTGGAGGGTGAAGATAAGAAACAAGGCACATATTCCATAAAGATGAAGCATAAATCAGATTTATCATCAATAATGCAAGATGAAGCAACAAGGAAGACAACTTGGCATTGCCACCTCATCTTGAAGTCCATGTCATCATTGTGAAGCTGTAATTTGTATAAGTGTCATCATAATAGTCAACATGTTTCCATGTGTCATGCGACATAACCATGCAAAATGTAATGATGTATTATCAAGAAAAGGAAAATATGTAGTGTATGGAAGTCCAAGAGTCATATGTGGAATATGAAAAGTCACTTAGTCATATATCAACAAAATGCCTTTAGGAGAAGTGAAAAGGTCTTTAGAATTTCAAGAGTTGTTTAGAAGTCCAAAGGACACATTAGAAGTCCAAAAGTCATGAGGGTATTTCAAGAGTCACGGGGATATGAAAGGTCACCCCCCTTGTTATAAAAGGAACCTCATAACTCAAGCAAATGGATTTTGGAGGCTTAGGCTTTGGAGAGCTAGTCTTGGATTCTCTACTTGGCATAAGAGAGAAAACTATTCTTTGGAGAAGTAAGAAGTGACTTAATGCTCCACTATTGGAACTCTTGTCTCACTATTGTAACTATGTACTTGGATCTTTCACCTTATAATTGAAGCTTGATGAGCGAACACATTTTCTTGCATGTATTGTGAATGTCTTAGTACTATTATTTGGATGTTTTCTATATATGTTTCGTTCATATGTACTAAGGAAATTGAACTATTTTGGTGGCCTCGGTACTTATCTTGTTGAAGGTGTGTTATGTGTGGTTTAATGATCTTTGTGTCTGTGTGAACTATTTCTCTAGATAACTAACAAATATTTCTTTGCTCGTGTGTCTCTCTAAGATTAGTACTATTACTTCTAGAGGCTCAATTTTTCTATCCCCCTCGTGAAGGTCTCATTTTACACATTGAAATTAGTGTTTCAAAATGTCAAGTTACTTTATTGTTCAAGGGTTATTTATATGTTCTGTTATGATATCCATTTAAACCAAGATGAACCTTTGTGTTATGGAGGTCGGGCCGATACTCCGGATGGGGCTCCTACTCTAAACAGTGTGAGGTCTAATTTGGACTTCACATCAAGGAGACCCCGTGTATGTTGGCGGTATCCAACACCGTTAACAAGTTGATAAAGAAATAAGAATATTGTGAGAAGCTTGAAGAAGAAATTGTCTCATTAAAAAATGAAGTTGACAAGCTAGGAAAATTTCTGAAGGTTTCTCAACCATTGGATGAATTCTCAGTCCTCAAAGATCACCATTTGATAAAAAGGGGACTTGGTTGTACAGTTGAATATCCAAAGACTAAATTGAAAGAAAAACCTGAAAGTGATGTCATCATTATCCAAAGGCAAAATCACAGTCAAAGCCAAAAAAATGTTGCAAGTGCTCTCGTTCCTAGAAGTTATGATAATGACCTCAAAGAATATTCTCTCTATGAAAGTAATATTGAGATTCAACCATGGATTGAACCTCATCCAAGACAAATAAATCTCATAAAATCATCAAGGAAAGTCTTCTGATCTAGGTATCAAACCTTATTTCCTAGTTACGGTTATTCTTGCACTAATTTTGATCATAAACCTAGAGATTGTATAACATACTACAAGAATGATTGCAAAGGCTATCATCAAAAGCCTAGAAGGAATATTACAAGAAGATAAGATAGAATCCCAAATGAATATTACAATTCAACTTCTACACTATTCAAGTTCAATGTAGAATGTTATCAATGTCACAACTATGGACATATAGCACAAGACTACTGAAATGACATGAAATGGGATCCTAGGAAAGTCAAAAATAAAAAGTCATCTAAAAATCCTACCAAGGTTTGGAGAAGAAAGCAATTAGATCCAAAGACAAAAAATCATGAATTAGCTCTATACCCAAGTCTAAATTAAGGGAGATCATCACTACTATGCAACCTTTCCATGATGAGAGAATGCTATAAGGATGGATGGAAATGAAGTACTAAGTGGTGATCAAGTTACTCAAGGTTTAAGTGGTGTATTGAGCCTAATATTCTTATGACTGCCTACAAGGGATATCTAATTGAAGATTTCATTACAAAGTGATGTCAATAACATAAAAAAAAAATATGGAATAACAATTATATAGGAATTTTATACATAGAGGAAGTATTGATAGGGTAGATATTGTTTGATATATTTCTCTGCAAGAATTACACAATTAAATTATAATATGGGAGGCTTACACTTGATTTTTTAAATCAACCACTTCAACTCCTGCATAAATATGGACTCTTTATTTTTTATACTCTTGTAAGGAAAATTATTTGTAAATTCCAACAATGACCTTTACTACCTCCTCACTTATAATGATGTTGGTGTCTAGAAATTTTGTAGAGCAGTATGTGAATTTCATTCCCATCCATTATAGGATACACATTTCCTTATGCATGGGTTGGGAATTTTGGAATATAATGCCTGAAAGTTTGTACTTTTTCTCTTGCAGTGACAAGTTACATGACTAGAATGAAGACATTCAAGGCACCTGATGGCAATGTTGGTATCTATGGGATGATAAGTGGCACATGATGACTTCTGCTATCAATGACCATACAATTTGGTATGACAAGTGAACTAAGAAGGAGAAGAGGGTTATCAATGAGTTTATGTTTTCCATATCTAATAATACAAATATCCCTTCTGTGGGTTAGTAGTGGCAAACAATTCAGATATATATTGATCAAACTAGTGCCAAGATTAGCAGAAACATAGAGATTTCTAGTCACCACGACGATTACTACTCCCATGGTAAGGTTTTGAGTAGGCTTAATGTTCAGAAAGTGATAAAAATTGGCATAACAACAAATAGTCCCCTTCCCATTTACAGAGCTTCTAATATTTACCAAAAAAAAATTGATGTCCTGTGATGATGAGAGGCAGTTGAGAGCCAATTTTCTTCAAGAAGTGCTTGTGGAAGGAAGAAAAAAAAAATACAAACACGTTCTATGCATGGTATTTTGGGGATGATCAATAGTTACTTATTTCAAAATATGATTTATGAAACACAGGTTTTAGATTCATGTAAGACTTATTGTGGATCATGCATTGAAGTTATTTCTTTGAAAACTACTATAAAAATCATCATGTGGGGGTAAAAGTTTGGATGAGGCAGTTACTGTTGAAACAAATGTTGCTAGTCATAAAAGAAACAATGCCACATATATTAGTATACAGATGCAAAAATCATAATATATTATGGAAATTAAATTTGAGCAGGGTGACCAGCTCTTTGTGTCAAAAAAGGAGAAAATTTAGTCCGGAGGAGCACCCCATTTTCCATTGATGTAAAAGGGGGAGAAAGATCAAGAAGAATAACAACATGAGATGCATTATCGTAGGGGGGTTATGAAAGGTATGTTTCCATCAATGACAAAGGGGTGGATTATTGAGATGTTGTCATTGATGCTGTTATCACAAAATTAGACCTGATAGGCTGCTAATCAGGAATTCCCATGAAAATTTTTCAAACCAATATTTTGATTGAGGCTTAGCCTTTCTCAATCTGAGAGGGCTCTCTCAGGGGTTAATGATATGGAATAAAGGTATAGATGTCTAACTCTATTTAAGAAGTAAATTGGTTATTGATGAATATAGGTTGAAAATAACATCAACATGTAGAAATTGGGATTATGGAGTCAAAGCTTTCAGTGTTTTGGTGAGTTTACTTGACATGGAAGTTGAGGCAGGTCATAGTTTTTAGAAATAGGTCACACATACATGAAACATGAAAATACACAGTCAATTCACTTATAAATGAAATAAGAGCATCTCATAGATGAATTCTGAATAATATAAATGAAAACCATTGCAAGAGAGATACATAAGAGGTAAAAATAGAATAGGAAAGCACTAAAAACTCATTCAGAATCTCAAGTTGGTCAAGTAACAGATCTATGTATTGCCGAAACAGACAATTTACAAGAAGTTGCAATTTTGCCAAAAATATCCAACCCTTGAAAAATTCATCCCCATGGCCTTTAATAGACATCTTACATCCTCATATGATCTGCCTCTAGGCTAGATACATCTAATTTCTGTCCACTGACACCTTGCATAACTATAAAACATGAAATTTATGACAAACAAACACCTATCCTACTTGGCAGTCCTATTTCAAAAAGGACTCAAACTCCTTATTACTATCTTTAACAAACCTTATCTACTTGAAATTACATCATTGAAAATTATGTCATCACATGGTTGAATTTGAATAATGGCATTCATTTCTTCATGACCACTTAGTTGACCTCCTCAAAAATAGGAAACAATACCCTGTTTTTTAGGAAAAGGATCTTTTTTCTTCTTTAAGCATTCTGGCTATCATTTAATCCCTAATTCGTGGTCTTGAATATTTAAACTTGGCTTGACATAGTCCATGACTCTTCCATAACCTCCAACTGTTCAGAAACCGCTTTAAAAGCTGCTCCAAAATATGTAATACATTGTGCTACGAAAATACAATAATTTTGTAGCACTTTTTGTAGCGCTGCCTTACAAGCCTTTATCTTCAAAAATTCTAATTTTTTCCTCTTGCATCAGCTTTATCATCCTTCAACACATGTCTCATAACATTTTCAGCCCTTAACACACTTGAACACTGATCAGAAAAACAAAAATGCAGCTACAACAGTTTCGTAGTGCTTTACTGCTTTTAAAGTCTGGAGGAGCTACGAAACTGCTGAAAACTACCAAAAACACAGTTTTTTGCATAATTTGGCAAATGAAAATTGTAGTTGCCAAAAACTTGTAACCAACATGTCTTAATCATCCAAAAACCATAAACCAACTCCATTTAGGTTCCTTGAGGAATTTCTTCCTCATTTACAATTGGTTGACCTAATGGTTCTTCAATCACTGTCATTTTGATACCTTTGCTCTGCAGTTCATCATGGATCACTTCAAGCTACTCTTGTAAATCCTTTACCTGATTTTTAAGACTTTTATTGGTAGCTCTCAGATGAATATTCACCTTTCTTACATGTTTAGCTTTTGTTCTTGCTAGAACTTCCCACATGACAAACTGTTGTGTATTGCCTAAGTCTTTAGAGACAATATCAACCTGCTCTTCCCAAAATGACTTCATCTTTTAAAATTGAATTTTCTCAACACTATGTTTCCTAGCTTCCTTTTTCATGACAATAATTTCCTAATTTTCCAATTTCAACTCTTCCTCAAGGAGCTGCAACTCTGTATTTTTAATCACTTTCTCTTTTCCCTTTTTTAATTTGCTGACTGTATCCTTTACTGTGGGTGATGAGAGGTCAATAATTTCTTTAGGTGTTTGAGTTGTCTCAGTAGGTATTGGTACTTCTTTTCTTCTCTCCATCAATTTCCTGGCATGCCTTTTCATAGGCTTTCTTGCTCGGAAAATGAAACCTGTGTCTTCTCCCTCAAACTCTAATCTCTTTGCAGACTTGTCTTTTTTCAACTTCTGCTCATCTTCTCCTATGAATTCAGCTTGAACAATAGGTGTTTCCTCTATGTCAATGGCTTGAAGAATATCCTCTAAATTCCCCTTTGTTACTGCTCTGCCTTCTGTAGCTACTATCTTTTCCTTCAAAACCACTGTTTGGCTTCTAGTCATTCTTTTGGTCCCTTGTTTGCTAACATCTTGTTCTTGTTTTGCATGTTTTACCACCTTTGATTTCTGTTCTACAGATAGGGGAGTTTGTGTGTCAAGAAAATGCACTTGCTTTGAATTTTTCTCAATTTGTTTACTTGGCTTTACTCTTGCAGGTTCTTTTAGTTTTTCCACCAAAGGTTGGCTCTGTTCAGCTACTAGTGGTGATGAGACTTTCTTAGGTTTAGAGTTTTTTGTAGGAGTTAAAGTATCCAACTCAAAACCATTAACAAACAAGAATGAGGACCAATCTCTGCCTAACCTTTGAAGTTCATCTAAAACCAATAATTTCATTAAGCCATGATGAAAAAATGATGTCTCACTCCCCTCAGACTTTGCTTGAACCTTATCAGCCATCTTTGAAAGACTTATATGTAGATAAAAAGGTAAGTCAAGGGAAATCTTACCAGTGAAGTGTAGAAGTAGTTTGAAATGATATGAATAAACCTTGTGATATTTTCCTTCACAGGTAAAGTATTTCTAGATGATAAGCAGCAGTTTTGAATAGTTATCTTTGATGCAGTTTCTTGGAATAGCATTGTTGAGATACATCTCAATGTGCTCGGGCTTCATGAACTCTTTACACTACTCCATATTAAATTTGAATCCTTTGAACCAGGTTTCTTGACCTCTTGGAATTTCTGTAACAACAACAATGACCTCTAGTGTGATAGACAAAATTAGCATCCCCACTTTAGTGTCTGTTCCACTAAAATTCCTAGCAAATTCCCTGGATACCTATGTATGACATCCCTACAATTTCTCACAAAATTGTAGGCAACCTGGTCTTCAATTATTGCTTTCATGTCTTCAGGTTCATGTCTTAATCATTGTCCTCCTCTGTGTATTTTTCTTTCCTCTGCCATAGTTCTTCAGAGAACCTCACAACATCGCTTGATATAAATGTTTCAGCCTCGCTTGATATAAATGCATCAACCTCGCTTGATATAAATGCATCAGCCTTGCTTGATATGGATGTAGAAAATATTTTGAAAGAACCAGCCACAAGTTTAGCTCGATACAATAATTCTTTAGAGCTCAAATATTATGCATGTAGGCAAAAGGAATGATAATGACTAATTAGGAAAGAATTTGAAATTTAAATGTCCTCTCATAACTGAAAATGATGGCTTATTCATAACCTACACTGACCATGATGACTGCAAACGTGGGTATGTACTTCAATTTCATCATTACATGACTCAACAAGCATCTAACCTACCCATTCCCAACGGTTTTTGACATTTGACAACTTGACTGACAAGACACTTACAAAACTGTACTTTCGTAGCACCTGTAGTGAAAAATTTGTTTGCGCTATGAAACTATCAATTCTTTCGTAGTGCAAAGTGACTTTTTATAGTGTAATGTGCTACGAAATTGTGGTTTCTTGACTAATTAGGCAGTTTTGATACAAAAACTTTTGGAAATGGAGTGCAATGGAAATTTATAAATGTTGGACATGAAAAGAGTTTAAAAATGACTTTTTTCAAACCTCGGGGTAAGCTTCAAACTATAAAAAATCTAAATCTTCCCTTGATCAAATTTAAAATGACTCCTAAAACCTTATTTTGACCCATGAACCTATGTAACCTTGTCAAAATGATGTTTTGAATTTTTTTTAGTGATAAAAGATGCAATGAAAGCAAGGGACAACCAAACATGGTTAAAGTTAGATGGTTGACCAATGAACCATTAGGCTGACTGTCATTTAGTGATTGTAAAAGCAATGCCTACTTAGACTATGAAACATCAATTAGTCCTTCAATTACTGTAAAAGAAACCCCTACTTAGACGATGATGTCATAATTGAATTGCACATGACCTTGGAAGATCTTTATATGGGGAGCTCATTAAAAGAATAAAGGGACAATATTTTTATGAATACAACTCCAGGTAAAAGGCAGATCGGTCCAAGATTTTTTCTAGACATCACAAAGAAGACGTGGGAGGAGTGCCCTATTTCCAAATATGAACAAGAAGGCAAGTTTATTGCTATTAGAAAAATCTATGTTGTTAATTTTCCATTGTTCTGTGTTGTTATAATCACTTCATCCCAATTGTATCGTCAATTAGCAATCAAAATTAATCTTCCAATGAAATATAAATTGTGGATAGAACAATAAATGCAATGTACAATAGAATACAATCAAGAGAAATAACAAGAGACACCAAATTCGGTCAAAGACCAGGAAAAAAAAATCCATAAAGGGGAAAACCCTTTCAAATTCTTCTTCTTATTAGATTGTCACAAAATGTTCAACAAAGAGAGTACAATGATCCAATTCACCAATCAAGAGGTAAAGTCAATCCTTTATCTATCCAATAAAGTCAACCGACTGATATCTAAATGATGAGCCAAAAGTCAAATATGTCCCAAGTCAAGTTTGGTCTAATTCGACGATAATAAAAAACAAAAAATAATTCCCTAATGAGTCATAATTGAACAGTCCAACAACCCTTAAAAGTCTCAGTCAAACTTCGAGTCAATGTGGCCTTCCAATTTGGTCAAAGACCAGTCACAACTGTTAGAGAATCAGAAAGGAAGAAATATTCTCTTATATTAATAATTACTTGGGATATTATTGTGGAATTATTTTCTTCTATTTATGTTCTTATTTTATTAATATTTGTTTCATCAAGCAATCATCAAAACAAAACATGAAGATTAACGACACCAGATGTAGGCACTCATCTAGGGATAAAACCCCACTCTAAAGGAAAACCCAGTTAAAATCTTCCACTAATAAAATTGAGATATACCAGGACCTTAGACTTGACCAAAAGACCCTCCTCCTCCACCAATTCATCCTTATAAGATGATTCAAGAAAAATCAATAGTCTCTTCTTGTCTAACATCTTTATCCCAACAAAAATCCAGAATTTCAATCCCTAGCTTTCAAATTTCAGCCCTACTGCAACCTAGCAACTTTGACCTCCCCAAAAGCTTTAGAATTTCACATGTGTGAGAGTAGAGAGAGAGAATTTGACTTCAGTTTTCTTGACAAATACTTCCTTCTCCTTCGCTAGTATTTTATTCCTCCTCCTTGAACTTCACACTACCTCCAGCTACTGCAGATCGAACTTGTTGATGTTGTACTGCTCTAAATGAGTCAAGTTGTTGCCCTTTTATAGTGGATTTTCCCTCCCTAATTACGATGACTTTGTGGAGCATGTTGAGAAATCCAATAGGGTGGAAATTTAATTTATTTCTCTTATTATGACATTATCTTGCGATGTTTTATTATTATTTTTCCTTCTTTTGATTTACCTTTTCTTATAATCAAGACTTATTCCAAACAAATAGAAAAATGACACGATATGTAGGCACGATGCCAGGGAAAAACCCTTCTCTAGGGGAAAACCAGTCAAAAACTCTTCAATAGACTCATAGGACAATGAGACAACTAATACCAAGACAATATCCTCCTTTCCTCCATCAAGCCAACCTCTTTAATATTTGATAAACAAAAAAAGACTTCATTATTGGGACCTCCTTCTATCTTTGTAGAATTGAAAATCTAGGCTTCCTTCATTTACTGCTTTTTTCAGGCTAAATATAGACACTATTAATTCCCAATTTCAACCAGGGAGTCATAGACTTAGAGTTGCCAAAACATAGGAAATGCAGGATTGGAGCCTAGTCTAGCCTAATCTAAAGCTGGTGACAATATGAGAAAAGTAAAACAAACTACTAGAAATTACTGTTAAGGATTCATCACTGGAACACGTAAATAACTTTGTGCTATAAAGGCTCATATCATAGTCTTTCATCTGTGAAATCGTGAGTATCTTACTTCAAATTTTCTATCCTTCAATGGATTATTGTAATGATTATCTAAGCTATGATAAAATCAAATTAAACTAAATAAAACAAACTGATGGAAATGTTAAATATCACAAGAGTCTTCACTTAATGGCACATGTAGGTGAGTGGTGAGATCTCTTGTCTTAACCTTTCTTGTTCTTCAAAATAGAAAACAATAATTCTAACATACAACCCAAGAAATAGAGTTTGCAAAGAAATCTATGATAATAGATGCATGCAAACAAAGCAAATAATAAATTAAAATTAAAAATACAATGAGAAACATATTACAAATCTTGAGGAGCCCTCCCAAGCTCGAAATTGCTACTAGAGGCACTTCAGATGAACTCCAATGATGCACCACAAATCTAGAATCAATCACCTTCCATATATTGAAAAATAAGTTCAAATTACAATAATGAAATCATAACTCTATTCCTCCTCCATTACAAAAGAATGATCATAATGAAAAAATTATCTCTTCTCACAACCCTATGAGGCTTATTTATACATGAAACCCATAGAGGAATGGATAGAACCGAATTCCCCCAAGTCATATTTTTGTTAAAACCAATTTTACAATTTTTAGAATGAAATCTCAAAAATATGGGGTTTTATGCAGAAATTACAAATTGGGGCCAAAGACTCTTCGATATATCTCTATCGTTTGTGAATTTTTAGAAACCATTTCTAGGTTTTGTATCTGACTATGTTTTATCGAACCCCATTTGGCGTTTGGAAAGATCAGTTTCCATTTGCACGCAAATCAAGACTCAAATTGGAAGTTTGAGATTTTTACTATTTTTACAGTCTAGTACCGGATGAGTTGGAGTACCAGACTAATTGTAGGAACATGTTGCTTGGAAAAAACATATAATTAAACCATAATCAACAAAACTATTGTATAATCATCATTTTAATCACTAAAAATATGGAAAATTATGTATTAACCACATACGATGAATAACAAGAGATAATGAAGGTTTATGGTGTAATTAGGGATATATTATTGACGAAATGCAGGGAGAAGGTGTAAATATGAGTGTAATTATATAGAAAAAAATATAACAAAACTGGAGCCTAACACTCCCCCAAACCCAAGGATTTGCATGTCCTCATGCAAACAAGGTGACTTATGATACTTTTCTTATAGATTTATGTGACATTGTTTCTTTTGTGTAGGTGTTGGTTCTTATGGAGCGACACTTTGGAAACTTCCACAGATGGAGGATTTACTGACTAGTTGTGATAATGCATAGTGGAGTGTGGAGTGGGTAATAATGGTTATACATCATGTTTTCCAAGTTCTTAGTAAATTAAAAATATTTATACTAGTTTTACCTCAAGTTACCTTTGCTTTGAATTCTAATGCATGTTGAAGTGGAAACTATGCATAACATGATGAAATGTCTACATAATCATGATGTGGACTACTGAGATTTGAAGATGAAATGGGGAAAGTCTAAGAACTGATGGAAGATGATGAAAGTCGAAGAGAACATAAGTTGATCCACTGAAGAGAAAAAGAACTGGTTGAAGATGTTAGAGATACTGCTAGGAATTTGAAGATCTAGAAGGGGTCTGAGGATCACTTCTCCCCCAAACCCAAGATTTTGCATGTCCTCATGAAAACTGCTACAAAATTTCTGATACCAAATTGAGAGTTGCTACGGACAAAATGTAAGACCTACTAATAAATTGTGAACCCATAATTTATGAGTGTTAATCCTGAACACAGAGAAAGAATATCATGAGATCATGAAAATACAAATTGATCATAATCATTAATTACATCTAATGCCATATTATTTTAAAATTTCCAATAAATATTTGATGACAATTATCATGAATGCATGAAAATTGAGCAGTTTTCATAAATCACTTATGAATATTCATCCTCTATGTATAACCAAGTTTTCTATTTTGTATCAGAGATTTGTATTTCCTTTCTTATACAAACTTCATCAAAATATTAGCAGCACTTATTCTCAAAGAGTCTTGTATAAATGAGAGTAAGGATTTTGTTCTTCTCCTTTAGAAAGGAAAATAAAAGAGTATCAACAGTCTTAATAAATGAAAACCACATAGGAAACCAGTCAACCCTTTTTCACTCTCAAGATATTTACAGTCATTGAAGTAATCAAGATAACCTTCAAAGTTAATTATATTAGGATTCTAAGATCATGGTCCCACTCTTAAGATAATACATCTTAGATATAGTATGAAAAAATAATGATAGAGGACTCAAGGTTACCTTAATACTATTCTTTAGCAACAAATTTATGGAGTTCATTTTTACCCCTGACTTCATCCACCCATGCTTATTTTATTGTAACACTATAGAGTAACCATCATACATGTAGAAAAAAATTCTTGGTTTGGTTGACACTTCTTTAGGAAGAATGCCCCATTTCCTGCAGGCATCCATAGCCCCGATGGGTTTGCCTAGTGGTATCAAAGGTCAGTACCCGCTGTCGGTAGGCGTCCATAGCCTCGACGAGTTAACCTTTTAAACCTATTTTACACTGAAGGCTCTGGTCCCATGTTTCCTACCATTTTAGTTTTAGATTGTGGTCATTTCTTTTGAAATTGGTAGATGGGGGAGTGACTTCAGAAAGCCGCTTAAAGACATAGGATGTCACCTTTTAGGATGACTTAGATTACCTACATAATGTCTTGGATGTATAAGGTACTTATAGGTACTCAAAGGACATAGAATGAATGAGTCATTTTTAATGTGAGATGGATGAGGCTGCCAAAGAATAACCAAAAGACACCTAAAGTTCTACTACTAAGATTTTTCATGTATCTGGACTGCCATTTTAAAAGTTTGAATCTGAAACTCTATGGGAAACAAGACTTGTTTTCCATAAACAAGTTCATAAGGGGTATGACCTGTTGTGCTTCTCCATGTAGTTCTATAGGCCCACAAGGCTTCAAGAAGCCTGTCTGCCCAATCTCTTCTATGTATATGAACAATCTTTGTTAGGATCCCTTTAATGACCTTATTAGTAGATTCCACTTGGCCATTTGCTTGTGGATGATAGGGAGCAGATTTTCTGTGTTTGGTTTTGTACCTCTCCACCATTTGTTCCACTAGCCTTGATGTGAATTGAGCTCCTTGATCTGTAACAATTTCTCTTGGGACACCAAAACGAGTAAAAATATCCTCAAAAATAAAATTAACTACAGATGCTTCAGTAGCAGAAAGTAATGGCTTGGCCTCTACCCATTTGGTAACATAATCAGTGCAAACTAATATATATTTATTTTGTCTTAATGGAGGACTAATAGGTCCTACAAAATCTAAAGCCCATTTCTCAAAAGGTTCAATATGTACCTGAGGCTGCAATGGCATCTCACCTGAAGGAGAAGGTTTCCCTACCCTTTGGCAACTGTCACACCTTTTGACATACTCTTTAGCATCTTTAAAAAGGGATGGCCAATAGTATCCTAAATGAAGGACCTTATAAGTTGTCCTTTTATCAGCAAAGTGTCTGCCACAAGGTTCATCATGACATGCCTTGAGGATCTCAGGCATCTCATCTTCTCGAACACATCTCCTAATGATAAAATCTGGACCTGTTTTGTATAACTCATTAGCAACCCATGAATATTTTTCACTGTCATAAATGATCTTTCTTTTGTCTCTTGCATTCATTATTGAAGGAAATTTTCCCGAAACTAAATAATTAGCAATGTCAACAAACCAAGGAGTTTGACTAGAAATTGCAAAAAGATATTCATCAGGGAATTGATCTTCAACTGGAGTATTGTCTTTAATGTTTTGAAGTCTAGATAGGAAATCAGCTACTGTATTTTGTTTCCCAGGCCTATCTAGAATGGTGATGTTGAATTCTTGTAAAAGAAATAGCCATCTTATGACTCTGCCATTAGTAATTGATTTGTTCATTAGATATTTAATTGCAGAGTGATATGTGTGAACAAAAGTTTCATAGCTTGTTATATAGTGTCTGAATTTATTTATGGCATGAACAATAGCTAAGAACTCTTTTTCAGTTACAATATAATTTAACTCTGAAGGAGTCAAATTTTTACTTGTATAGTAGATGGCATAAGGAATCAGGTCTTTTTGTCCCAATACTGCTCCTAAAGCTGTATCTAAGGTATCTGTTGAAATATGAAAAGGTAATTTCTAGTTAGGTCCCCTTAAAATAGGTGCTTCAGAGATTTTTGTTTTCAAGGTCTCAAAGGCTAACTGGCAATCAGGATTCCACTTGAATTCATAGTCCTTGGTAAGTAATTTGAAAAGTGGAGATGCTATCTTGGTGAATTTTTCTATAAACCTTCGATAATATCCTGTAAATCCTAGAAAACTCCTAACATATTTTTGACAACTTGGAACAGATAAGTTAGAGATGACTTCAACTTTTGACTCATCAAATCTAATCCCATCCCCTGAAATGTGATGCCCCAAAACAATTCCTTCAATAAACATCATAAAACACTTCTCATGACTTAGTGAAAGATTTTCTTCTTTACATCTCTTTAAAACTTTTTCCAAGTTTGCTAAGGCTTCTTCAAATGTGTTTCCATAAACTGTGAAATCATCCATATATACCTCTACACAATCATGTATTAGATCTGAAAAAATTCCTAGTACTGCCCTTTGAAATGTTGCGGGTGCATTGCATAGTCCAAATGGCAATACTCGGTAAGCATAGGTACCCCAAGGACAGGTAAATGTGGTTTTGTCTTGATCTTCAAGTGCTACTTGAATTTGATTACAACCACTAAACCCATCTAAAAATGAGAAGTACTTTTTTCCAGCTAATGTATCTAACACCTGATCTATGAAAGGTAGGGGAAAATGATCTTTAAAAGTAGCTTTGTTTAATTCCCGGTAGTCAATACATACCCTCCATTTACCATTTTTCTTTGGCACAATTACCAAAGGAGAAATCCACTGACTATCTGAAATGGGATAAATAAAGTTGACATTTAACAATTTATGCAATTCTTCTTTAACAATCTCCCTAAGTTTTGGATTCATTCGTCTCTGAGGTTGTCTGATTGGTTTAAAATTTTCCTCTATGTAGATGTGATGAGTGCAAGTCTTAGGGCTTATCCCTTTCATATCAGTGTACTCCCATGCATATGCAAAAGAATGTCTCTGTAATATCTTGACTAGCTTTTCTTGTTGAGATTTCTCTAGGTTCTTGTTTATGTTTAAAGTTTTACCTGGAAATATCTCAATTGTAGAGCTGCCAAATTTATCCATGGAGTAAAGAGACATCTGTCTTGATGATAAAAAATCAATATTGGATTCTTCTTGAAATTTTTCATGTTTGTATTCCGAAGAGGATTCAAAATTTTCTAAGGTATTTAGAATCTGGCTATCTTCACTAATTTCTGAAATTGTGAAGAGAGGTTGTATGTCTTCTTCATCCTCGATCCATTGAGTATCATCTAATTCTATAATTGTTTTTGCTGGGGGATACAAGGTAAATTTCTTGGTTGAACTACCATCAGAGATGTACATATCACTGGATCTACAACTAATGAACGCATCAGCTGTAGCTAACCAAGGTCTTCCTAATATAATAGGATGCCCTCCTAGATTATTCTTAGGAGTTAGGATCATAAAATCCACAGGATACTCCCAAGAATCTAGGGACACTGGAATTTCTTCTATTACCCCATCAGGTTTGATCACAGATCTGTTTGCTAATTGTAATAATGTGGGTGTAAAAAGAAGATTAGGAAGTTTTAGTTTATCCATGATTTGTCTACTCATGATATTGATTGCTGCTCCTAGATCAATAAGTGTGTTTTGGATCTCAGTTCCATTGATGTGTATTTTAACAACTGGATTTCTTGGGTCTAGATACTTTGGAATGGCAATCTTACCCATCATGATATCTGATATTTTTCCTGCCAGTTGAATTTTCTTTGTCTCCTTTATTCTTTTTCCTATTTTTTCATGCTCAACTCCTTTATTGTTTTTGCTAAAATTGGAATTTCCTTGATAGCTTGTAATAATGGGATCTTAACACAAACATTCCTTAGCTCATCTAGGAAATCATAATTAGGCACCATAATTTGTTTTTCTACACCCTTATCAATTTGTAATCTTTCTGGAAAGGGAGGTGTAGAGGTAGATGTTGATGGATGCTCTAATATAGGAGTTGAAATTATTGGTTCTTTTTGTTTTGATTTTTCAATATTTGGGTCTTGAAAAGGTGTGCTCTCTTCAAGACTTTTATTTACCCATAGAGAATCTTCCTCAGAGTTGTTTTTCTCTTGTATGATTACAGAAGGTTTCTTCTTTTCAAGTATTCTTCCAGACCTAAGTTGAACATCATTAAGGTCTAAAGGAGTAATCAAATAGGTTGGAAAATGTTGGCCTTCTATCATGTATGTGTTCTGAGGATTTTTATTGTTGGGATTTGGTATGGGTTGGGCAGGTAATTGATTTGACTTCTGAGGAAATGGTAATGGAAGTGGTGGATTTTGATGTTGTGGATTTTGAGGATTTTGTTGAGGAGGGAAATTTGGATATGGTGGATAAGATGGTGGATATTGATAGTACTAAGAGTATCTTCCATAAGGATTTTGTGCTCCTTGTGCCCAAGTTTGAGATTGATTTTGGAATTGGGGCCAAGGTTGTTTCCAAGAATTCCAATTTGGTGGAGGTTGATTATACAGTTGATCATGGAATCCTTGTGTTTGAGGTCCTTGCCAAAGCCTCCTAGAGAGAAGATTGAGAGATTCTATGGAATTTGTTGGGGTTTCTTCTTGAAAGACGGCTTTAAGATGAGGAATTGAAGGACAACTCTTGGTCTCATGTTTTTCTGAACAAATTACACAAGTCTCTACTATTTTTTCATCCAAAGGGCACTCTCTCAAGGCATGCTTCTTTCTACATTTGGGACAAAAGATTGCTAAGGCATCAGATTCAGCTTTTTGCTTGTTTTGTAACTTAAGGGTGTCTATTTGTTCACTAAGACTCCCTAAAATATCATATTTGAATTCATCAAGCATATGTCCTATTTCTTCCCTACTTACTGTCCCAGAAGCAGACTTACTTGCCCTTGCAAGAGCAGGGTCTCTTGGTCCTTTTACAGTTTTAGATTTCCCTCTTGAAAGGTTGATACATAATTAAGCTATTTCAGGTAATGTGAGCTGAGATATATCCCCTTTTCCCATCATGTTAAGGATATCTAACCATTCATCCCTAATTGTCTTTAATAAGAGAGCTTTCAAAGTGTCTTGATCTAAGTTTTCCATTTTTTCCCTCTTGATGTTATAGTTAAACCTCTCCAACAAATATTCCAAATTTTCATCCTCTTTTTGTAACATTTTAAACACTTCTTCCTTATGGTTGACTGGCATACAGTAATCCAAATACCTCTCTAGAAATGCATGTTTCATGTCTTCCCATGTCCTAATAGAACTGCTGATCAAACTCATAAACCATTTTAATGTTGCTCCTTTCAATGTTGAAGGAAATAGTTTAAGTTTTTGGGCATCTTGTAAGTAATCATAGGTTCTACATAGGACTTAAAATTCAAATAGGAAGGTTTCAGGATCTTCACTTTTGAGTCCATAAAAGTTTGGAAGGACAAAGGGTGAAATGTTTTTCATAGTTGCATTGGTTTCTTCATCTACTATAGGAAACCCAAAAGAGCTTCCCATTTCCCTTCTACCTCTTCCTCTGCCTCCTTCTTCACCTCTACCTCCTTCTCCTTCTGCACCTCTACCTCCTTCCTACCTCTACCTCTACCTCCTCCAAATAGTGTATGTTCTCCATTAAAGACTCCTCCTCCCCCTTCTTTTTCCATGGTTGATTCTTCTGTGGAAGTAGAAAATTTTATGTCCCTAGCAGGGGTTCTTGAATCTTCTTCTAAGATAGGTTCAGTGGATGAAGTGGAAGGTATTTCTGATGGAATATATGATCTTAAGTCTTCTGGAAGTCTATGATCAGTAAAGTATGGGATGTGGGTTTGAGTTGGAGGTGTGTTGCCTCTTGGTCTTGGTGGAACAAGTGGTGTTCTAGGAATCAAGCTTCTGCTTCTTATGAATCTACCCCTTGAGTCTCTTTCTCTACAAATATCATTGTTTTTGGGAGGTAATAAAGAAGGCTACCTAGTTACACTTCCCCAGAAACAACGCCAAAATGTTTACTCAACTTAGTGTTCCTAAATTGATGTCATAAATTGTCAACCAGGGCTAGCAAACTGTTAAAGTGAAGTGCACTATATGTGCCTAGGTATCTTCTTCCTACTTCGTTGTGTTTAGTGTTTTTCTAGTGTTTTTGGTTTTGTGTTTTTATGCTAAGAGGAAAATAACTAAATTATTGGCAAAGAGAAGTTATTGATCACACTAAAACAGAGCAAAATCTACTCTAAACTATGTATGGCACCTAAGAACAAAAAATGCTAATCCACAGATTGTAAAGCTTGACAAGAAAAGTAACTCATAACATTAAACTCAGTCCAATTCAATTCATTAGAGGTATGTTGGAACAATTTGAGAAAAAGGATAAGTTTGATGTAATGAGGTTCTCTTTAGTAAACAACAACTTAAAATATCATAGAGAAAATCTCATCCATTGTTAGAAATTTGTTGGAACATTTTGAGAAAAGATTATCTGCAACATAGTAAGGAACCCTATGCTAAAATAACTTATGACACTAGAATTAACCCATTCTGCAACTCAAAATGTTACTATTAAGCCTCATTCAAGGGTTAGAGATCTCTTGGAATAACTTTGGAAAAAGGTTGTTTGTAAAATTATGAGAAATTGCAGAACAGTCAAGAACTCAAAATGATATAACTAATTCTTGTCCATATGATAATGATGTGTTAGAAGAGATTAAGAACAAGAGCAACTTGTAAAATAATGAGGGTCTTTTAAGTCTAATTAATAGGACTAGAATGCAATTAACTAATAAAACTTGAAATACAATGAACAGAACTGAACTAAAATGAAATTAACCTCCGAAGTACTACAACTCTATCTCATTCATGTGTTAGTGATATATTGGAATAGTTCATGAGAACATGATTGATTGTAATATTCGATGTAAGTAAACATAAAACATGATGCTCAGAAAAACTGCCTAGATTAAGAATGAAACAGAGCTAAAGGTCACTTATCTAGAAAATGTGCACAAAGCCTTTCAGACAGTAGGGGCCCTCTACCATCAGATTGGCACATGAATCCTTAACTCCTTAAAATTGCTTCAGATCATGCATTAAAGTTGTACTTCTTTCATTAAAGGAAAAACGCTCAGAAACATAGTATCACAGTCTTTGAGAACTAACAACAAAACATCAACTAACTAACTGTTTCTCGGTTCACCGAGTTATTCTTATAAGAAAATGTATAACTGTCATTGAGGAGAAATAGGCATTGGTGTCTTTTACAATCAAAATTGAACTAGAACTTCTGTTGAGGACTTGTATTTTGCTGAAGACACCTGTAGATTCCTTATCCTTGTAGAAGTATACTTCTTAGTTTTGGTTTTCTCCACGTTCATAACTACTTGCAGATTTTTGCTCAACCTTCGTAGAGGGCAAGGAATGATGTAGGAGTGTTCTGGAATTTAACCATATGCATTTTTCCTTCAAATGACACCTGTAACCTGTGTAAACATAAAGATAGCTGCGGAATATGCGACTAGCTATAGAATGGCTACATTCTGTAGCTAAGTCTGATAAAAAATCACTACGACAACAAAACCAAAAAAGTATAATAAGTCAGTCATTGCATGCATTCTTAAAGTGACTTTAATCATTCCTATTGATATTTTAAGCCTATAACTGATAAAGGAAAAATGGAATGAAGTGAAATTTGGTGAAAGGAAAGGACATATTTAGGGCTCAACAGAAGATATACCTTGTTTCTTATCTTCACCCTCCAAAGGGTATTTGATCACTATCAGAATCCTCTAAGTCATCATGCAATGTATTCTTTCTATCTTGGTCCATGATCTACTTCATGTCTTCATGATTGTTCTTTTTTGTTATTCTTCTCCGCAGGTGTTTGTTTATGCTCTATCCTTGCTATTTTCTTGAGAATCTCCTTTTCATGTTGAGATAATACTCCTGAGAAGGAAGATCATTCATGGCAAGGAAAAATCAGTCTTAACACATATATTCTATCACTACCTAACTCATGGAATGATCAACTCATGATAGGTATGTGAGAGGGTTAAACAAAGAAGGTTGATAAGGGGAGCACATTTAAGCTCAAGCAAGAGAGACAAAATACCAACGGTGCATTGGTGCACTCCGAAGATACAAAGGATTGAGGCTTCAGGCCTTTAGGCCTTCAAGGTGCACTCATGCACTCAAAGAGCCTATGAAGGTGCAAGGGCACACTCTGAAGAGATGAAGGAGTGAGGCTCCAGGACTTTAAGCCTTCAAGGTGTGCTCATGCACTCAAACATAATAAGAAGGCACAAGGGTGCACTCCAAAGAGACAAATGAGTGAAGCTTTAAGCCTTCAGGCCTTCAAGGTGCACTCATGTGCTCAAAGAGAATTAGAGGGTGCAAGGGCGCACTCTGAAGAGACAAAGGAGAAACACTCAAGCCTTAAATATGTTCTCAAAGAGGGCACAGTTCTTCACTTTGAAGGAGTGCACTCGAGCATTAGGCTTCATGATTATGCCATGTGCTCAAAGGGAAGGATGAAACTTCATGCTTCGTTATTGCGCCATGCGCTCTAAGGCTGACTTCGTAAGTTTTCAATGCACTCTAAGGGAAGAATTAAGTTCCATGCTTCATGAGTGTGCCATGTGCTCAAGGAGGGTGCAGTTATTAAAGTTGAAGGATTGCGCTCATAGTTCTGCAGCGTGCTCATTGTCATGAAGTGAATTCAGGATCTTAGAGTGAAATTTTAAGGCAAGAAGGTCCTTGTTTTTCTAGAGTACGCTTTTTATAGGAGAGAATGTCCTTGTTCTTCTAGAGTGCTCTTTTTCATAGAGCGCTTGAAGTGCGGTTTGTTTTTTTGAAGTGATCTCACGCTTGAAAGGGTGCATTTCTCTCCGACATTGGCTACTTGTTCATCTGAAATGCGCTTTCACTGAGGTAGGAAGCACAAGGCTAGGTGGTTTATCCTTAGGAAGTAATAATGCATTGTGAGACCATAGAAGATACTTAATGCACAAGTATGGGAGGAAAGGTACGTCAATGAGGCTCATGAATAAGTTTTTCTGATCATCCAGTAAGATGAGTAATGCCTTTGGAGCTTGCGCTGAGCTGAAGGACCAAGAAGAGACCTCACAGTAGCTAAGTGTGGGACCAACAGTGTAGGAGAAAGAAATGCATCCTAACACAACTCAAGCATATTTCACACACATAAATTCCATTAATACAAGAGAATGGAATGCAGAGGACTCATGAACAATAGTCACACCTTAAAACAACAACAAAGTGACACCTATTTCTAAGTGCAATAGTTGAAAAGACAAAATTAAAACACTTAGAAACCAAGTTACGACAATTGTGATGACTATGAAAAAAATGTGTGCCAAGCTGAAGAATTTTGTATGGCACATGTTCCAATGATATGTAAGATGGTATAATGCAAAAAATTATGCCAGAGCTAACTTTGGTGATGTGCAAAGGTGTGACACATGCAGGAGTGAAAACACAAAAGTGACACATGCGATAGGAGGAAAACATGAAGATGAAACTTGAAAAATGTGAACAATATTAAAAGAAACACATGGATGAGCAATTATAGTGTGAAAAAGACATTTATTATAGCCTTGAATGTGAAATATACACTTGTGAAAGCCAAAGTGCACAAAATATGAGAGTTGAGAAAACTCACCAAAATAGAAGTACAAACGCAACAAAAGTGAGGGGGATTGTCAATAAAAGTGCGAACTGACTGTCGACATGAGGTGAACATGGCATAGGGCACATTTTATTTATGGATGGTGCTATTCTTATTCAAGCTTCCATAAAGGAAGTGTTCTCATGAACTATTCGAATACTGAGCATGTGTGTGCAAGTGACTTGACAGTTAAAACTAGGAAGAAGACTTGCACCCTTTACAAAACATCTAACAACCATGGAGCGACCATAAGATGACAGATCATAAGATCCTCAGTAGGCTCCAAAATTCAAGTGTAGGAAAAATTTTGGAGGGTGTTTTTCGCAACGACAACACAACTATATTAACAACTTCTTCCATTTTCTTTGCTTCTTCTAGCTGAGTTGTCATGGAGATGACTTCATCATGTCTCTTCTCTTGTTGATGCAATTATGCTTCAATATTGTTGAGGTCCTTAGATATTTCTTTTATTTTTTTCGTAGGAGGACAACTTCTTCCTTTGTTTCATCAAGGTCATGATTCTTCTTTTCAACATATTCTACCTAATTCTTAAGATCTTGATTTCTTTTCTCAATGTATGTAGAAATTATATAACATATGCATGTATATATTCAGATTCTCTTGATCCAACAATATTTATCTTCTTTCTAAATACATAATCCTTCCACTGTTATTCTTTTGTGGAAATTTAAAGCTCAATTTCAAACACATGAACCAATAAAAACAATTGCACATAACACAGTTGTTTAACGAGAAAGCCTGAAGCTAAAAAACCCAACTATCATATATTATGTATCATGGAGATCATGTAAGAATCTCATACAAAGCTTAGTACATCAAGCTGTCAGTACAATACAATCGTCACACACTAACATGAAGAAATCTGCAAATCCATGCACTGATTTCTTGCCACCTGATAGCCTGCCTCCACTGCGCAATCCCTGCTAAAGAAGACCACTGAATGAATTCGAATCTACCTTGCCTTGACTGCGCAATCCTCATTGTCAACTCCAATGTGTGTGTAATGCAATCAATGCATCACTATAGTCACAATAGATAGTCCATCTTGCCCTTTCACCTATCTCTCCACTGGGTCTCCACTGGAACTGACATGCACTATAGTTAAATGTTGTTTCTGTTTAGTTTTTAGTGAGTTATTGGTTGTGAATTAATTAACTAATTAATTCACTTAACTCTCACTAGTGTATCTTTCAGTTAGACTAGATACAACTAGCTCAACTGAGTTTAACTCCATTAACTGAGTTAAACTAAATAACAACTCCATGAACTACTCTTCCAACTCTGTCATAACTTTCCCACTTTAGTTCTAATTGAGTCCTCCATGCATGAGCCACCATAAACCCTAGGAATTGCGTAATTCCTTCAGCCCACTGATTTTCCAAATCTATATACTGAAATAAAGTGCTCCAAGAGAATAAGTTGATATTTAGAGTCTGATTATTATTAAGGGCTAATAATAATCGACACATCTATTTTTAGATCGACGATCTATAAATAGACTTCGCCCAATCTTCTAAAAATAGAATTTCATCTATTTTTCCAACTTGACCAACCATCCACAAATAGCATCCTGCAACTTCTGAAATATGATCATCATGTCTAAAAATAGACATAGTCTAAAAATAGACTTGCACCAAAAATAGCCTACTGGCCCACTTAGTGAAGGCGACTCTTTTCACTAAGCTCATCATCTTGTTGAATCTCAACACTCCCTCTCAACAAGATAGGGATTATCCTTCACCCCGATCCTGCCTCTATGGTATTCGAATTTGCTCCTGGTGAGTGCCTTCGTCAGAATATCTAGATCCTGATCCTCCGTAGGAATGCACTGAAGCAACATGATCTTCCGCTACACACAATCTTTGATATGATGATACCGGATATCAATATGTTTAGATCTATCATGAAACACAGGATTAACCGAGAGTTTAATGAAACTCTGATTATCACAATGAATCACCGTGGGATCTAAATGTGAACCGAAAAAACCAACCAGAATCTTCCTCATCCAGATAGCCTCACATGCAGCTAAACTTGCTACCATGTATTCTGCTACCGCTGAATTGAGCGCCACAGATCTTTGTTTCCTGCTGTACCAAGAAAATTTTGTAGATCCGATACTAAAAATCCCTCCTGATGTGCTCTTTTTGTCTGTTGGGCTTCCTACCCAATCTGCATCCGTGAAGCCATGCAACTTCACCTCATCCATTACACTCGTACCATAAGCCACTTACAGATGTACCCCCGAGATACCTCAGGCTTGAACATGTTTGCCTCGCTTCCATTCATCCCGGTAGGCTTAACCATCGCTTGTGAAAAGTTGGTTCACCGCATAGCATATGTCCGGTCTTGTATTAATTAAATACATGAGCGAACCCACCAAATTTCGATAAACAATGGCATCCACTACCTCCTCGATGTAGCTCCTTCCTCCCTCCACTCGGAAGAGGAGTGTCGATAGGCTTGCAGCCTTGCATGTGAAACTTCTCCAGTATCTCTTGGGCATACTTGCCTTGAGACACAAACATTTCACCTTCCCACTGCCATATTTCCAATCTAAGGAAATAATGACAGAGACCAAAATCCTTCATCTCAAACTCCTTTGCAAGATCTGTCTTACATGAGTGTATCAACTTCTCATCACCCCTTAGTATTAAATCATCAACATAAAGAACAATGATTAAAAGCTTATCCTCCACCAAAATTTGGTACAGGTTTGCATCCTCCTCACTCTTGATGAAACTAAGTTCGGTGAAATAGCTATCGATCTGAGTGTACCAAGCACGAGGTGCTTGTTTTAGCCATACAATGCTCTTTTGAGCCTACACACATGTGAATCGATGCTGAATATTTCGAATCCTTCAGGATGCTCAATGTACACTTCTTCCTCAATGATCCCATTAAGGAACGTAGTCTTTACATCCATTTGATGAATGTGCCAACCCATCTGCACAAAGAGAGAAAGGATGGTAATTATGGAGGAATACCGTGCGACAGGTGCAAAGGTTTCTTCATAATCAATCCCCTTGATCTATGAGAAGCCATGGGAAAAAAATCTTTCCTTATACTTCTCGACGCTCCCATCAAAAACTTGCTTTACCTTGTAGATCCATCTTGATCCTACAACTAATCTACCCACCGGCCTTGGAACAATCTCCCAAGCACTGTTTCTGACAATGGATTCATACTCCTCCACCATGGCATCTACCCATGTGGGCTCTTGCACTGCTTCTTCAAAAGAAGATGGCTCTGTCACGATACACTTGCTCATGAGAGCCATGTATCCAGTAAATCAGTTAGGTGATTGTCTCTGTCTGTGCTGTGATGTAGGGACTCCTACATTCTGTGCTGCATCAAGCTTCAGTCTCTCAGCTTCTGTGGTACGCTTTCTGCCTATTCTGATGTTTGGTTCTGCATGAATGGACTCCTCCACTCCATGAATCTCCTCCTGTGGTTGATCCACATCTAGAGGCTCATCTTTGGGAACAAGTAGCTTCTCCTCTACATGCAAGTGTAGCTCCCTCTCAAGCGAAAACTTCATGGCTTTCACCTCATTGAATTTTATATCCCATCGCACCACAGTCATCCGAATGTCTGGAAAATACACACGATAATTATGGGGTGTTTCTGTGTACCCCACAAAAATCCAAACTTTTGCAGTCGGCTCCAGCTTCTTCCTGGCATCCTTTGTCACATGAATGTAAACAGATGAGCCAAAAATATTCAAAAGATAAATATCAGGCTTCTTACCAGTAAAAGATTCTTCAAGTGTACTCATGCCAAGTACTCTATGAGGACAACGGTTTTGCACATAAATCGCAGTGTTGCATGCTTCTGCCCACAAGTGCATTGGTAGGCCCTGGTCATACAACATAGCTCATGCAGCACCCACGATCGTTATGTTCTTCCTCTCCATGACACTATTCTTCTGTGAGTTATGAGGCGCTATGAGTTCTCTTCGAATTCCTTCGTTGCTACAGAAGTCTTTGAATTCGTTCGAGATATATTCACCACCATTATCGCTCTGTAGAGCTTTCACTTGCTTCCTCGACTCTTTCTCCACCAATGCTTTGAACTCACAGAACTTTGAGAATGTTTTTCTCTTCTTCTGCATGAAGAAGATCCAACATCTATGAGAATAGTCATCAACAAATCTAACATAATACCTGTGTTTTATTGTTGAAGCAACCGAGAAAGGTCCACACACGTTTGTGTGAATTCTCTCCAGGATCACCGAAGCATGGTTCTCCTTCTCATGAAAGGTGGTCTTCACAAACTTACCCATAGTACATCCCTTGCATTGATTTTTCTATGCAAGAGTACCCTTTGGAAGTCCAGTAGAAATCTGCTACAAAATCTTCAAAGCGCCATGGTGAAGATGGCCCAATATCCTGTTCCATAATTCGCCCTCATCTCGGCTCACCACTTCTTCTTTGCCCATCATTGCAGCGTAGCCATCTACCTCTAGCTTGTAGAGATTCTTAACTCGAATCGATATCCTCTTGGTTTGACCCGTTGTTTTATGTCGCAGGAAAGCTTTTCCCTCGCTGAAAACAACGCCATAACCTTTGTCTTCTAACATTACGACCGAGACCAAGTTCTTCTTCAGACCTAGAACATGCATAACATAATTTAACAGAAATGGATTACCTGACTCCCTCTCAAAGGTAATGGTCCCAATTCCGGTTGCATTGTATCGACCATCATCACCCATCTCTATATGCATTTGGAGATCCTTCTCCTCCAAGTCACTAAACAACTCCTTGTCTCTCGTCATATGGAAAGATGCACCACTATCAAGATACCACAACAATCCCATTGAGCTTGAAACCAAGCATGCGATCAAAGAGAAATCAAGCTCAAATTGTGAGGTTAAGGCCTCACCCGTTGCAGCTCTAGCAGCCTTCTTGTTCTTCTTCTTCTGTGGGCAGTTAGTGGCAAAATGCCCATGTTCGTGATAGTGAAAACACTTCACTTTGGACAAATCTTGCTTCTTGCCATTAGCCTCATATTTTGAAGGGAATTTATTCCCCTTCCCTTTCCTTGATTTGGCAGCCAAAGCGAAATTCTCTTCATATTCATTCTTCAATGAAGAGCCATCCCTGGTACTTCGCCTTATCTCCTCCTGCACAAGATCTGACCAAAGTCGCTCCCAACCCGACAGTTTCTCCCATCCATTGACAGAGTCTTTGTAGCTATGCAAACTCTTTGGAAGCCCAAGGAGAGCCAAGCTCACCAAGTCATCATCATCAACAGTAATCCCCACACTTCCCAGTTCATCCCTACAATGGACAAACTTCGTGAGATATTTTGGAATACTATCGCCCTTCTCCATTTTTATTTTTTTGAGCTTATCTTTTAGCGCCAACTTCCTCTAGTCGCTGCTGCTTTGGAAAAAATCTGTCAAATCCTTCCACATTGAAAATGGAGTGGCTTTCCCGTGAAGGCTGGACACAATATGGTTCGTCACACCTTCCAACATAATTCTTCTTGTCTTTGCTACCTTCTTTTTCCATGCGTCAAGTAATGCAGCATCGCTAGAACCAGGCTTAGGAACATCGCTATCGATGAACTCCTTCAGTCCATTATCTTCCAGCACCGCCTCCATCCTATCCTTCCAGGCTATGTAATTAAAGCTGCCCTCAAGGGCATACTCCAATCACAACCCATTGAAATACATTTCAATATATACTCAACTGTCGCACCAAGAAATTTCTACAGCAAATTCGAATTGTCCACCAGCACAAACTCAACAATTCTTCACAATTGCAATCTTCAAGAATTAACACTGCTCTGATACCATGTAGAAATTATATAACATTTACAAGTATATATCCATATTCTCCTGATCTAACAATATTTATCTTCTTTCTAAATACATAATCCTTCCACTGTTATTCTTTTGCGGAAATTTAAAACTCAACTGCAAACACATGAAGCAATAAAAACAATCGCACATAACACAATTGTTTAATGGGAAAGCTTGAAGCTAAAAACCCCAACTATCATATATTGTGTATCATGGAGATCATGTAACAATCTCATACAAAGCTTAGTACATCAAACTCTTAGTACAATACAATCGTCACACACTAACATGAAGAAATCTGCAAATCCATGCATTGATTTCTTGCCACCTAATAGCTTGCCTCCACTGCGCAATCCCTACTGAAGAAGACCCCTGAATGAATTTGAATCTACCTTACCTTGACTATGCAATTCTCATTGGAAACTCCAATGTGTGTGTGATGCAATCAATGCATCACTATAGTCACAACAGATAGTCCATCTTGCCCTTTCACCTATCTCTCCACTGTTTCTCCACTAGAACTGACATGCACTGTAGTTAATTGTTGTTTCTGTTTAGTTGTTAGTGAGTTATTATTTGTGAATTAATTCAATTAACCCTCACTAGTGTATCTTTCAATTAGATTAGATACAAATAGCTCAACTGAGTTTAACTCCATTAACTGAGTTAAATTGAATAACAACTCCATGAACTACTCTTCCAACTCTGTCATAACTTTGCCACTTTAGTTCTAACTAAGTCCTCCATGTATGAGCCACCATAAACCCTAGGAATTGCGTAATTCCTTCAGCCCACTGATTTTCCAAATCTGTATACTGAAATAAAGTGATCCAAGAGAATAAGTTGATATTTAGAGTCTAATTATTATTAAGGGCTAACAATAATCGACACATCTATTTTTAGATCGACGATCAATAAATAGAGTTCGCCCAATATTCTAGAAATATAATTTCACCTATTTTTCCAACTTGACCAACCATCCACAAATATCATCCTGCAACTTCTGAAATATGATCACCATGTCTAAAAATAGACTTACACCTAATAGCTTGCGGGCCCACTTAGTGAAGGTGACTGATTTTCACTAAGCTTCATCATCTTGTTGAATCTCAACAATGTATTTATTTCTTCTAGAGCATCCATAAGTTATTCTTTAAGGTCTACTTCATAGTATTTTATGCTCTTGGTTCCTTCATCTATCTCATTTTTCTCTTGATCATTTTATTGGTCTACATATGATGGTTCTGCCTCAACTGTCACAAGGGTACATTCCACTGTATAAAGCATTTGCATATTTTCCCAAAGAATTTTGGTTGAAGGAAATTGACTCATGTTTCCTTTTACAGAATTTGATAGACTACTTAAGATTGCCTTCATGGATTTTTTATTATATTCTTTTGTCTCCTCTATCATTGTGCATTTGGTAACCATTGATTCCCATACCTCATATCCTAAATCCATCAAATAATACTCTGTTATTTTGCTCCATGACATATAGTTTGTTCCATCAAACAAGCAAGCTTTTCCAACCTGATTTAATTTTGATTTCATGATTGAGGAGGAGATAACTTTGGATGGTTTGGATTCTTTCCTTCTTGAATTTTCCATTTGTGTTCCTAGGATCTACCTTCCAGTTGTTAGGTTGTTCTTGAAGGAATTAGCTCTTATACAAATTTTTGGAAATAATAAGAGGTGTAGTGAATCAATATTTCTTTCAACTGTAATATTAAGCCAGTTAAAATGTTTCACAATAGGAATCACAAGATATACTAGAGAAAAAAAAATATTGAAAATAATTATGAGGACTCCAATCCTCTTTTTACAAAAATTCAACTCCAACATTTTCAAATATTAAAGGAACCAACCTTATACAAGGACACCAATCCTTTCAGGAAAATCCAACAACCAATATGGTATATTTGAGGAAATCAATCCTCTTGGACAAATCTAGGCACCAACCTGGTCTATATGAGGATGCCAATCCTCCTAGGATCCAACCGTTTACCAAAATACTTTCTAAAATACTTCCTTCAAGAATCACTTAAAAGTTTGGTCTAATATATTCTCCAAAAGGAACTTCTTCACACTTCAAGGTCTAGTGAAATATCTGCTCCAATATTGCACAAATCTAGTCTCAATTGTGTCCAATAAGAGAAGCCTAAACTGCTCCAACAAGATGAGATAAGACTGATTCTATAGGTTGAGATAAGAAGATACAATGACTTCTCTAATGGGACGGATACATTCCACAAAAGGATCAAGTTAAATAGGCCTGATTTATGTCCACAAAGGGGGGGACGAGCTTTGTCCATTAGCCGATTTTTTCCTTTGAAAGTGTTGGGATTTCACATATATGAATTTATTCACAGGGAATAGGAGGCTGAAATTAATCCAAGGGAAGGTCTAGTTTTGTTCCTTTCTATAGGGTTGAGATTGAGGCAAATAAAATTGAAGATTTATCCTATCCACGGGCTAAATTTGAAGTAAGAAACATGCTGCTCTCAGACCGAAATGCTCCTTCTATAGGCTTAGATCGATGCTCAAATAAATGTTGCAAGGTGGCCAAGATCTTCTGAGTTTTTCTCCAAAGTCTAATCAAAAGGACCAAGAATACCCTTCACCCAAGAACAAAGATAATACCCTAGATATATTTCTTTAAACTATTGTTAGGTTCATGAGATATGAACCATTTTCCTCTTCTTCATAGAACCGAAGTGCCTCTTCCTTGTCTGAGTTCCCTTATGTTCCTTGCTTGGATGAATTGGAAAGTCAATTGGAGGGTGAGTCATTCTAATTTGTACTTGTTCAAATCACCAAGATAGGGTTGACTTTTATTTAGTATTTGGAGCTAACCTGTAATTTTTAACATCATTTTGTGTTCATGTTACATTTTATTATCGGGTTGACCTTATTATATTTTAACATTGATGCTTTGAATTCAACATAGTACGTTGCGGCTAACACATATCCTTTACTAATTTCTATCCATTCTCATGTGTTCCAAAGAAAAGAGGTTATGGTCTCTCATTTTTTCATAAAAAATCTGTGCATATGTTCAACAATGAGTGTGGAGGTTTGAAAAGTAAACTACAATATATGTTTCTTGTCCATGAACTGTAATTGTAGTGTGTAAGTCGTTGCCCTAATTTCTGAAATTTTCATGCAGTGTTGAATAAACTTTTATATAATTAGCTTCTCTATATACAATAGATTCACCATCCTAAAAGATACTCTCCCATTTCCATCTCACATACATTTTTCTAATAGTAATAAACTTTCCTTCTTATTCATACTTGGCATTAGGGTACTCCCCACACACCTACTTTGTGATTTGTTGGAAACAATCCTGGAATGATCTACCTTTTACTTGGCGCTGTCTTCACAACAATATTTTCCCTTTGGTATTTTAATGATCTCCCCATATAAATATCTTCCAAGTTCGTGTGAAAGTTAATTATGACATCATAGTCTAAGTAGGGATTTCTTTCACAATTACTGAAGGACTAATTAAACTTTCATTGTCCAAGTAGGAATTTCTTTAACAATCACTGAAGGATGGTCAACCCAGTGGATCCTTGGTCAACCATATGACTTTTACCATGTTTGTTTGGCCCTTACTATGACATCAATGAAAACATCTCAACATTATTTCACTATTCTAGTTACCTTCCTTCTTTGCCACAATTAGAAGGCTACATCCAACTTTTGGTGGGTTTATTTAAAGTTCATTGATATGGTCCTATTATTTAGTTATTGTATACAATATAAAGTAAGAAATACCAAGCGGTTATATCTTAATTGGTTGTTGTTAATGTTATTGGGGTTTTAAATATGACATCCATAAGAATATGGTATCCATTGGGGTTTCCCAGAAATTTTTCCATGAAAAAAAATGGACAAGCAAAATGAGACTAGACAAATATGGCAGGGTCTGTATGTAAATTCTTGTTAGAAAAACATTTTCTATCTGCATTTTCCATGGTACATTTTCCTAACATCTTTATTGAGTTTCAACATTTCTCAAAACATATGAAACTATAAATATATCCAAACCCAATTTTAGTTATGAATGTAAGCACAAAAATACTTTTACATAATTATAAATTCAATTAAAAGCTTCCTAATTTCCTTTGAAGGTGAAATGCCAAATTTTTGTTCCACTATAAATTCATTTGTTTGTATTATCTATTGATTATCAACAATCATGATTTAAGTTTTCTATGGAAGAAATTTTGACAGGGATTTTAGTAGTACGCTATTTACACAATTTATGGTATTATCTTCATTGTTTAAAATATCACAATTTTAGGTTACTACATTTAGAAGTGTTGATAAGAATTCTTGCACTGTACTAATTATTTTCACTCTGCATAATTATAAGGATTCCTCCAACATAAAATGGACATGTAAGTAAATTCTTGTTAAACTAGACCTGTATGAAAAATGAGACTAGACAAAGATGGTAGGGTCTATATGTAAATTCACTTTAGAAAAACATTTTCTAGTTGCATTTTCCATGGCACATTTTCCTAACTTATTTTTTGAGTTTCAACATTTCTCAAAAAATATGCAACTATAAATTTATCCAAATCCAATGTTAGCTATGAATGTAAGAACAAAAATACTTTTACATAATTATAAATTCAATTAAAATCTTCCTAATTTCCTTGAAAGGTGAAATTCCACAATTTTGTTCCACTAGAAATTCAATTGTTTATATTATCTATTGATTATCAACAATCACGATTTAATTTTTCTATGGAAGAAATGTTGATAGTTATTCTAGTAGTATGATGTTTACACAATTCATGGTATTATCTTCATTGTTTGAAATATCACAATTTTAGGTTACTACATTTATAAGTGTTGATAAGAATTCTTGCACTATACTGATTATTTGCACTCTTCCATAATTAGGAGGATTCCTTCAACATAAACTAGACCTATTCAGGGTTCATTGATATGATCCTATTATTCAACTATTGTATACATAGTGAAGAATCCCAAGAGGTTATATCAGTTGGTTGTTTTCAATGTTGGGCATTTAGTTAGTTTTGTGCCACCAAGGCCACAATATGAACATCATTTTGCGAGGAATATTAATTTATGCCAACCAGTTTATTAGGGATGACATCCATGATTGTGGAGAAGCATATTGTTAGTTTCCGTGGAAAAGAAATGGATAATCAAAGGTATACCAAACAAACATGGTAGGACATATATGTATATTCTTTTTAGAAAAAAATACAAAAAAATATTTACATTGTAGTGGAATGTTTCATGCTTGAATTCCATTTGTTAGACTATAATAAAGAACCCTAACATAAAATTAATAGGGTTTCGTGGATTCTGAAATAATGTGTTGAATATTGATAATAATTAAAGTTGAAGCGAACATATGAGTAATTGCATTCATGTATGGTACATAGACCTAAAAACTATACCAAGAAATAAAAATTCAGAGAAGATGTTTTTTATACAAACTAAGAGGAAAACACAAAAGGACATTTCATACAAGATATCAAGACTAGGCTTGGAGAATATATTCCCCCACCCTCTTTCTATATATGCATATCCACATCCACATCTAAATACATAATTTTTTAATACAAGTCATTATGGAGGAGCTTGTGCACTATACATAAGATCTTTTGGAAGCTTCATGTGAGAGCTACATCTTCCCCACTCAAGAAAACTTTTAGGTTAACTGAGTTCACTAGATTTTGGGGATGAAGTGCAACACAAGGTTCATTTGACACTAAAGTTTACAAGAAAAAAAATAAGGCTAGGGAAATTTAGTCATATTTCAAAATGGTAAGGTTTGTGACTATACTTCAGTACTTAGCTCAAGAACTAGGGTTTTCCACCCTACAACCATCACCAAGGTTATTGAAGACAAAATGGGTAAAAACAATAGCCAAAATCTTGTTTTGAATTTGGTCAAATTTTGTTAAAGAAAATAATGATGGTTATATTACTCCCTCTTTGAGGAGTGCACTAGTTCAAGTGACATTCCTTTCATTAGCTCGAGTAGTGTCATGGTTTTAACCTCAAGTCACTTGAATAAAAGTTGTATGGGGCTTTCAATGTGGTGGTAGAAGGGCTACATGGTCCCTATTCTATTATAACCATACAACCTCCTTGTGATCTTCATAAAAATAACACTTCAAAACTGAATTGTGTGATGTATAGGAGCATGTTGAAGAAGGGTTATTGATAAGGAACTTCTCCTTTCCTCAATCTTAAGAAAGCATTGTGGACTTAGGTCCTTGTGGGAACTATTAAGAACAAATTTTAGTGTTGTAAGGAATTTTTTATTTGATAAATAAAGGAATTGAATGAAAAAATTAATGGCATGTTGGAGCGTGGTCCCCTGGGGTGAATTTTGATCAATTTTTGTATATATTTTAGGTTATGTTCACTACGCGGAAGGGTCAAAGGGGCTTTGGGGCAAGTCAAAGTCCCTATTTTATGTAAATTTATTTTAAGGGAAAACTATGGGCCTCAAACCATGGTTTGAGACCATAGTATTTTCTCGCTAGATGGATATAAATATTGATATATCGAGTCAAGTAAGATAGTGAAGTTAAGTGATTCATGCTTATGTGATAACATTTTGTAAGGTTTTCGGTCTAAGTCTGGGTTGGGTAGAAAGGCTCTTGCTGGCTGTGTGTGCGGAGACCTAGTCTTGGCTGTGTGCGAACTTCGCTAGTTGTCTACGTGGAAGTGTAATTGTAAAGGAAGTCTGAATATATTGACTGTTGAATCTATTAATTCAAATACTATTTTGGCAAAACCAAATGTGTTGTGTGGTTGATATCAAAGTTATTTGATTACTGTGAATCTGATTATGTCTATTAATTTAAGATCGCTTTACTTTTGTTTATGATCAAATGCATATGTGCAAATATATCCTTCACTTTATACATGAATATCACTTGATGGTTAATTATATGATAGATGAATATATCTTTTTAAGTTATCGTGCGTGAATATACACTTTGTGTTATATGTAAATATTTGATCCTATTATCTTTTTACATTTGCGACGAAGCTGATCTGATAAGTGTCGATCTGTTTAAGTGCACATATTCTTGCAAGCTGCAATATTCTGTTATAGGTCTGTTTAGGGCCTCCACCTCAACTTCTTCCTCAGGGTGCAGAAACCTGGTTCCATCACCCCCCCATACTACTTCGGGTGAGACTTTGATCTGCTCAAGCAGGTCATTTCTGAAAGGGCCAATAGTTGGAGGGTTTCTTGATTGCGCAATAAATCCAAACATGGTTCAGGGCCCATCAAGCCAAGAAATGGTTTTTTTGCCGAGACTAGGATCATTTTGAGGGATAATTGATGTATTAGCATCCTACACAAAATGAATTGCAAGATTTACTGGATAGAAATATCCGTGAATTCGCAATCCAAGAGAATCGAATTTCTAAACTATATACTGAAGATTGGGTTCAGAAGTCCATTTATATAGAAGTTCACAAAATATTCTTTGCATCCTTTGCAACTAAGCTGCATGAGTGGTTGTCGCAATTGACTGAATTTAATACCTGCGCGAAGGACGATGTAGTCACTCAGTGGACTCAAAAATTGGTACAAAAATTATAAAATACAAGAAATATGATCACCCACGTGATAGATCATTGGATCAATCATGTCTTGGGAGGATTTTTAACTGATTTTTTCATTGATAAATTTGTGTCTTATTTTGAAGCAGAAAGACGATTTTTCAAGGGTCTGAGAGGTAAGTTCCTGAGCTCTTTGAATTTGTGGATTAAAATGCTATTGTGTGAACAGGGTTCTTTGTGTGGGAATATTGTGTGAATGTCCCGAAGAGGCCTGGCTACACGTAGTGGAATAATTTACCACGGTGACCTACCATAAGGGTTTATTTACAGTCCTCTCAAGGGTAGATATGATAGTGACGATGATCCATAAACTAGTAGCTCTAGTGAATCTGCACACTTTGAAGAAGAGGAAGTCTCCCAATAAGAAGTCTCACAAGATCAGAACAATCAGGGATTATTGACCATAGTTCAGATCTCATCCACTCCACTTCCCCGCCACCTCCACCTCCCCCAGGAGTAGATATGGTCACGTCTATGAAGCTACCTACACTCATATGTATTGGAAATTAAGATATAGAGCAATTTTGGTTTGTCATTGATGTTGTATGGAGAGCACAATAAGTTAATAGTGATGATATTAAGAAAGCGTGGTTATCCATTTCTTTTCAAGATCATTCAATGGAGTGGTATATAAGATATGTATCAACGAAACCTAATGGGACTATGAATGATATGAAGGATGCCTTAAAAGAACAATTCAAAAAGCCTAAGTCATATGTGCAGTGTGTTAAAGAGTTGAAAGAGATTCATCAGGAAGTGAATGAATATGTCTGGGATGCAGATCAGAGATTGAAGCACACTATCAGACATGGTGGATTCACTATCGATGATACCCAACACAAGGAGTGGTTTATTTCTATGCTTCTACCGCACTTGCGCCAACCATTAAGTCAACAGAAGATTGCCATGTAGGCTGAGGCTGTAGAAATTGCAAGGAAACTAGAGGATGCGTCGGTGCCTACTCTGATTTGATCTCAGTAGATTCAGAGTCAGTTAGAAGAAATGAATTTCGAGATTCAAAATATGCGCAAAGATAAGGGCAAGGAGGTATGCGCATAGGTATGGTGCATACGATGTAAATTTTTTGGGCATCATAAGGATCAATGTCCAGTATTCAATGATTATCTGCATGTTGGAGGACCAAGCTCGCTGAAGAGTGCGGTGGGACCAAGTGGGACACCTCCAGTATGGTGTGTGATATGTCAGACTATGAGTCTGCATGCGATATATTTCTGTCCAAGGATTGGAAAATACATGCCTCAGCTGAGGCAGTTATTTGGTAGATTATGTTCGTCACTCGGACATGATGAAAAACACTATCACAATTTTGATTTGATGATTGAAAAAGATGATTTTTATAGAATGCAGGCTGAACCTACCTCACCAGCATCCTCGTCTGGGTGTGGTGGATTCCAGACTAGAGGAAGAGGTAGAGGAGGAGGATCAGTTGGTCGAGGAAGGGGACAGGTCATTTTCTATAATTGTGGAGATGTTGGTCATTATGCATGTGACTATCTGAACCACGTGCGACAATCATGCAGGTATTGTAGGTAGTTTTATCATGTAATAGAAGATTGTCTTGTTTTAATTGCTAAGATGCAGGAGAAAAGGACGTGGACCCTGACATGGAAAATTTAGATGGTCCAGGTGGAGCTGCACGAAGAAGATCCTAGCGTTAATTTTGTCACTAGGAGTGGTGCAGCCACTGGTGAGGATAAATGAAATAAGTAAGATGTTGATCTTTGGATTCGTAAGGTACTTTAGAAAAATGATGGATTTGATTTACAACGCGAAAAAGAAACATTTGTCGAAGCAAGAAAGGGGTTTGCAGAAGCAAGCGCATCGACATCTGGTAGACTTATGAATGAGGCAGGAGTAGACGAGGAAATAAATCCATTCTTACAATATTACATTAAGGTACTACGCAATAAGAAATCAGTAGAAAATATTCAAGCACTGATAGATAGCTGTGCAGAAAAGGAACAACCTCAGATGGAACAGAAAGTTGTCAAAAATATCTATAAGAAAAATAAAAAGAAGAGAACTAGAAGAGAGATGCATCTAACTGCTCAGATTAGTGCTTATGAGATGGATCAGGTCATTCTGGATATAGGGTCTGATGTAAATATTTTACCTAAGAAAACTTGGCAGCACATGGGAGAGCCTAAGCTGGAGTGGTATATTATTCAACTGTGCATGGAAAACCAACATAAAATCATTCCATTAGGAAGATTGTCACAAGTGGTAGTAAATATTGAAGTAGTTAAGGTGCTTGCAGATTTTGAAGTCATACAGATCGTGGATGATACTGATCCTTATCTTGCACTATTGGGGTTGGATTGGGCTATTGATATGGATGGCATCATAAATCTGAAGAGAAGAAGAATGGAATTTGAAAACAATGGGACAAGAGTCATCATTCCCTTAGATCCTACAGAAGGTGAAAGATACATAGAGCCTGTTATGAAACCGACTCACAAAATAGTAGAAAAGAGAGATCAATGACTTAAAAATCAGACACTTCGAGGGGGTAACCTCCTTTACATTACATAAATGAAAAATTCTTGGATGACACAAATGAAAAACATCCTTTCCATATATAGGATTCCATGGGGTCACAATATAATCCTAGCTGACCTAACAATAATAATGTAAGGGCACAACAATAACAACAATGGGCTATTATGGGGCACAATAATAACAATATGGGGACTACATGGGTACAACAATAACAATAAGGGGGCTACACTAACCACAATAAGGGACTACACTAGTAATATAACGCTCTAACATGCCCCTCTCCTTCAAAAAAGTGTTTTCCTCAATGCTTGAGTAGTTCTGGATGCTTCTGTATAAAATTTTCATCCTCCCATGTGGAATCTTCAGCGGGTAAGTTCTTCCACTTGATGGGATACTCTAAAATTGATCAATTTCGTAGTTGTCGAGTTCTTATTTCTGTGACTTCTTCAATTTCCAATATGATTTTTCCTTCCTCATCAAGTTCAGGCAATGTTGTTTGAACCATAATTTTTTCACCTATAACATTATTTAAGCATGAAACATGGAAAATTGGGTGCACTCGGGAAGATGCAGGAAGCTCCAATTTGTATGCCATAGTACCAATATTTTGCAACACCTTGTAAGGACCATAGTACTTTAGCGATAATTTATTATCCTTCTTAGCTTGCTTGAGGTACATTTATTTGTATGGTTGTAGCCGTAAAAATACCCATTCGCCTACATCAAAACTTCTCTCGTTGTGATGTTGATATGCATGTTGTTTCATTTGATTCCGTGCCAAATTTAGGTTATCCTTTAAGAGTTGGAGAAATTTTTGTTGATGCTCGATGTGATCTTCCACTTCTTGAACCTTAGAATTTTATCTTAAAGATGATGTGAAGGGCGGAGGATGATATCCATAAAGTGCCCTAAATGGGGTCATTTTTGCTACAGTCTAGAAGGAAGTGTTATACCACCATTCAACCAGAGGTAACCAATTGACCCATTATGTTTGTTTATCAGATACAAAGCAACGAAGGTATCCTTCCAAACATTTTTTCACTATCTCAGTTTTCCCATCTGATTGAGGATGATAAGATGAGCTAGGAGCTAGTTGAGTACCCAAACAACAAAATAATTTCGTCCAAACATTTCTAGTGAAAATGGGATCTCTATCACTTATAATAATCATTGGGTTTCCATATAGATTTTGAATTTTTTCCATAAATGCAATAGCAACTGTACTAGCTTTAAATGGATGAGATAATGCACAAAAGTGTGCATAATTGGAAAGTCTATCAACTACCACCATGATGACACCCTTTCCTCCGGACTTAGGTAAACCTGTGATAAAAACCATTGAAACCTCCTCCCAACATTGGTTTGGAATAGATAAAGGTTGTAGTAGACCCGGGGTCTTAATTGTATCAACTTTGTTCTATTGGAAAACCAAACATTCTGCCACAAAATTTTGAATATCAGATTTAAGGCCATCTAAAAAAAATTCTTTCTTCACCCTGTGGTAAGTTTTTAAAAATCCTCAATGTCCTCCTAAGGGAGAGGTGTGCAATTCCAAACGAAACTTTTTTTTTAGTTGGGAATGATTACAAAGATATAAGCGATATTTGTACCATAAGGAATCACTTTTCCAACTAAATGTATCAGATGTACTGGGATCTTACTGCATTTTTTGAATGAGTGTCCACACTTCTTCTTCATTCTTCCATTCCTCCCTTGCTTCGGTAATCCAATCAGGTTGAATAATAGAAATGTCACAAAGCAATGCTTCCACATCCTCATCCTTTCCTGAGAGTTCATATGCAATAAAAAGTAGCTTCCATTTTTTGTAGATGATTTCAAAGTCATAACCCAACATCTTTGTGACCTGTTTTTGCTGCTCTTTTGAAGATAGTCTTTGTTCCAAAAATTATTTAAGACTATCATGATCATTTTTTACCTTGAAGTGTCTTCCCATTAGCTAAGGTCGTCATTTCTTTAGTGCATGTAGTATTGCCAACATTTCCTTCTCATAAATAGATTTTTGTAAATACTTTCCTTTGATTGGATGTCTTTCAAAAGCAATGGGTCTTCCTTTTTGCATTAAAATAGCACCAATTTCATTTCCTGAGGCATCACATTCTACAATAAAGTTTTTTGTGAAGTCTGGCATAGCTAAGAACAGTGCTTGGCACATTTCCTCTTTAAGATGTTCAAAGGCCTTAGTTGCTTCAGGATTCCATGAAAATGAATCTTTCTTCAATAATGGTCTTAGTGGTGTTGATATTCTCCCATAATTTAACAAAATTGCGATACTACCCTGTTAACCCGAGAAATCATCACAAATTCTTTATGGTTGTGGGGACTTTCCATTCCTTAATGGCTTTAATTTTATTAGGGTCTACCTTAACACCCTCCTGAGATAAAATATGACCTAGATATTCCACCTTTTGTACACCAAAGAAACATTTGGGGGTTTTTGCATATAATTGTTTCTCCTCCAATAGTTTGAGCACCCTCTCAACATGTTGAACATGATCCTTCCAAGACATGTTGTAGATTAGTATATCATCAAAAAATACTAACACAAATTTTCTAAGAAATGGTTTGAAAATAAAATTCATCAACCCTTGAAATGTAGAAGGTGCATTGGTAAGACCAAAAGGCATGACCGAAAATTCATAATGACCCTCATGAGTTCGAAATGATGTTTTCAGAATGTCTTCAGTCTTCATTCTAATTTGATGATATCCTGAACGAAGATCCAACTTGGTGAAATAAATTGCTCCATGTAATTCATCCAATAATTAATCAATCACAGGAATGGAAATTTTATCTTTAATAGTGAGCTTATTGAGCTCCCTATAACCTGGCACATGCTCCATGATTCATCCTTCTTGTGCACCAATACTACTAGAACAGAAAAAGAACTTTGACTAGGTTGAATTATACCAGCCTCTAGCATTTATGCAATCATATGTTCAATTTCTCTCTTTTGGACATAAGGATATCTATAAGGCCTGATGTTTAACGGAACACTTCCTGGAATAAAATGAATAACATGATCATGATCAAGAATAGGTGGGAGTCCTTTGGGAGTTTCAAACTCCTTGGAATGATTGTCCAATACTTTTTGGAGATCAGGAGAAATATATGATTTTGATGTTGGAACTTCTAGTGAGCATAATTGTGCAATGACGCCTCACTGTTCTGTCTTCAGAATCTTTGTCATGACATTAGAGCTTATTATCTTTCCTGTCTTCCCTGAGATACCCCGTAATTCAACTTCCTTTCCTTCTGAAAAAAAATTCAAAAAAAGTTCTTGAAAATTAAAAGTTATCATTCCCAAAGATTGTAACCATTGTACTCCTAGTACAACATCAACACCATCCATTGGAATGGAAAGAATTTGACTATTCAATAGATATTCTCCCATAGTTAGCTTGATATTATGGCACTTTCCAGAGAAATTTATAGTTCCTCCATTTTCCACCATCACTTGACACTCTGGCGCTGGTTATAGGAAGAAATTCAATTCCTTGGCTACCTTACAATGAATAAAATTATGTGTACTACTCGAATCAATAAGCACTATTACATTTTTCTTCTTGATATGTCCTTCTATCTTGAGAGTTTGAGGAGTGGAAATTCTTGCAATGAATTGTAGGATATGGTCAGATTCATTTCTTCTTCCTCTAGGGTTGGTTCCTGGTGTATATCCTCTTCTTTTTAAGTTTCTTCTTCCTTTTCTTCCTCCTCTTCACAATCTATGTAAAATCATTAGAGAATTGAGGTCTAAAATGGGCCTCCTAAGAAAAATGTAAAACTAAAATAAAATTTATAAGAACCAATAGGATTCAAGATGATGATTTCAACCATGCGGAATGAGTCACCATTTTTGGGGTAAAAAGTAAAAAAGATTATAAAATTATAAAATAATAAAACTACTTTTTCAACTTGTATTTTCAACTTATCTCCCTAAGGCTTTACTCAAATTTAGAGTGGGAGTACTCTTTGGATGCAAAATTTAATTCCACATTCAAGGAATACCCATGTTACAAACTTTCGATGGACCCTGCAACACGAAAAATGAAAATACATGAAAAAACATGATTACAATCATGTTTTTCATGTATTTCTCATTTTTTGTGTAGCAGGGTCCATCGAAAGTATGCAACATGGGTACTCCTTGGACGAGGAATTATATTCTACATCCAACGAGTGTTCCCACTCGAAATTTGAGTACACCCATAGGGAGATAAGTTGAAAATACGAGTTGAAAAAGTATTTTTTTCTTTTTTCCCTCTAAATTTTGATGATGTAATCTAATATTATTTTATTATTTCCACTATTATTTTATAATTTCCTTAGGAGGCCCATTTTAGACCTCAAATTCCCTTAATGAATCTCTTCTCAACACACTTATGACCTTTAGTGTATTTTCTATCATAACTATAGCAAAGCCCTTTTGCTCTTTTTTCTTCCAATTGTGGTGGTGTCAACCTTATAGGGTGTGGAAGTCTAGGAGTAGCAACACTTCCATATTTATAGTTGTGAGTGGTAGGCTTAATTGTCGCCACAATTTTTCTTTCCAACCTGGATTCCTTCTCCAATGTATCATGTTCCCAAAGGCGAACCTCATGTTGCATGCTATCTTTTAGAGTCCCTATGAAGACATCAATCCTATGTTCCTCTAGAATATTATTTACCCTTATATTCAATTTTTTGAAGTCCTCAATGTGCTCCACAATTGAAACCCTTTGTTTGAGATTTATCAATTGGCAAAAGAAGGTGTTTCTCTTTGTATCCTCATAATGTGCTATCATTTCCTCCTTAAAAAATTACCAAGTGACCAGTGGTTTACGAGAACAAAGACATCCATACCATACAAATGTTGGAAATACTGGGGGGGGGGGGGGGTGTGAATTAGTATTCCTTTCAATTAGAGCATTATTTAATCTTCAATTATTATCAGTGTTTGTACAATGATAGCAACAAACAAAAGGAACAAAAATGCACACATTTTTTGAGGTGGAAGGCCACTCCGGGACAAAACCACCTACTTGCTTAATAATTCTTTAATATTCAACTCCAATTGAAAATAAAGCTCCAACTTCCTAGAATCTAGAAAAGCATTCTTCTCCAAACTCTCCAACCGAAGGGACGCTCCAACGGTGATGAGATTTTTTCGTGAGTCAACTGAACGGATGCCCCAACACCCAATGAGCTACAACTCACCCTAGCACCACCCTACCACCCTGTAGAAGAATAAAAGAAGAATGGACTCACGTACCAGGGAAAATGGTCCACTTTACAATGATATAGAATGATGTAGAAGAAGAAGACACACTAGAACATAACCCCAACTATGACACAAACACCTAATGATGATCCTAAACCACCCAACACTGCCTATTCAACTCTTGGCAGATAGACACTAGTAAAATTTGTACAATAATGTATTTACAATGACTTAGTACAATGATACCTTTACAAGATTGTATGAAGTGCTGCCCACTTGAAGACTTCATGTGATGAACTTCTTGCTGTTGTTATGCACCTCGGTTTCTGCTCTTGTCATGCTACCCTTTTTTTCACCTTGCTTTGCTTTTCTTCCCTAGAAAGTCTGGTCCTTTGCAGCCCTTGACAACACATGATCTAGCTTTTTTATTTTCCTTCTAGGAGCTCGATATTGAATCTGGTGTATCTCTGTTATTTCAGATCCCCAATATTTGATTTTTGGTACTGTAGTAGTCCTCTAAGTCGTCTTTCCAATGCCATAGGTCTGACCCAATTTGGATTCTTCAAGAGAGAGTTATACCCAATCTCTCACAATGCCATAATTATGGACTGTTTCAGCAGAGCGAGCTTGTACGGTGTGCCACGTGTCACTGTTTCTTCATTCGACTCTAAAATTTATAGAGAGAAACCTACATACTGTGCCCTATCCTCCACTTTTTACAGAATTCAAATCTGATACTCAGAGAGAGAGTTATGACAATGTTTCCAATGTCACTTCTTTGAGATGAATTTTAGGAGCCTGCAAAAACACTGACTTCCACAGATCATATCTCCGAAAATTTTGCGTACCTTGATCTGAAATTTTCATAGCAGCTTCCTCAGTATTTCGGCTTTTCCACACAAAAATTTCAGCTTTTGAACCTTCGTAGAAAAAAAAGGTAGAGAGAAAATGCCACGATGACTTGTTTCAAATGGTGAAATCCCTTGCATGAGGAGGATATGAGGATCACAATTTATATAAATGCTTAGGTTGAGAGGGCTTCAACAAGTGAATGTGGGAGGGATTTTAGGAGCTTAAAATATATTAATTATGATTTTTCAAAGACCCACCCCATGGGGTTTTAGTCCACTAACTAGGGGTACAAACTTCAAACATGAATATCTCTCAAACCATGAAGAATTACATGGTGTGCCATATATCAACAGAAACATCTCGACAAGTAGAAACCATAAAAAGAATTATTTACCCAGAATATATTAAATTTTTAGGTCAAAATTCCCATGCAATATTGGGTTAACCCCTGGTGCTACTTGGGTTGATATCAATGACAACCGCTGATCAAAAATCTCCCCCTTTAGCATTGATGGCAACACAAGTACTCCCCCTGCGATCATGACACCTCTTCCTACAAAATTCTCTCCCCCTTTGACATCAATGGCAAAGGGTAACTCCCCCTGAAACACAACCATCCTGCGGACCTGTACACACTTCCAGTCCCCCTGACACATAACCATCCTGTGGACCTGTACACACTTCCACTCCCCCTTTATATTCTGAATAAGGAAAATCTAATGAGAACTTGGGAGAATCCCAAGCTTCTGGTGAAGATATTCCAATGCTTCACGAGTACTCTCACGATCATCAACACTTCCTGCCCAATCTGCATCTGTAAAGGAATGAATAATGAGATTGTTACCCTTGGGATACCACAAGCCATATTCTGTTGTTCCCTTTAGATATCGAAGAATTCTTTTGATGGCAATAATATGTGATTCTTTTGGTGCTGCTTTGAATCTTGCTACTTGTCCAACTGCTTGCATAACATCTGGTCGGGAGGCTGTTACATATAGAAGACTACCAATCATAGATCTGTACAACCTTTGATCCACATCCTTAGATGCGTCGTCTATGCTCAATTTGCAACCTGTTACCATTGGAGTAAGGATGGGTTTGCAATCTTCCATTTTAAATTTCTTGAGCATTTCCTTGATGTACTTGGCTTGACATATAAATATTCCTTTCTCTTGCTGAGATATTTGAAGCCCTAAGAAGTATGTCAGCTCACCAAGTAAAGACATCTCGAAAACACTTTGCACCTTTGTAGCAAACTTCTTACTTAGTCGATCATCATTGCTACCAAATATTATATCATCCTCTTTAGCTATTATACATGCTTTAGTTGCTTCATCCAGAACATATATGTCATTTGGAGCTCGACTTGCTGTAGCCACAATTTCACCATACATGCCTTTCCTGATTTCACATTTTGTGGAGTTTAATAGTATTGTGTGTCCTTGATCACACATTTGTCCAACACTGAGTAGATTGTGATTCATGTTTTCAACCAATAGAACATTCTTGGCTAGAGAATCTTTGCTTCCGAGAGTGACAGTACCTGATCCTATAACATTTGAAGATCCATCATTTCCAAAGGACACGATTCCATCCTTCTTCTCTTTCAAAGATACAAATTTATTTCTATCTCCAATCATATGCATTGAGCAACCGCTATCAACATACCGCACATCTTTGTTGTTCTGAGCCTTGAAAGTGAGAGCACAATTATCAGTCTTCTTCTTCTTCCATGTTCGTTCGTTCTGTGGCTTTGAATATTCTTCTGGAGGATTTTCAAGTCTGCAGTCTTTGGCTATGTGTCCAAAGTTTCGACATTTGTAACATTCAATATTATTTCTTAAATGTTCAAATCTATTGATGTTTCGCTGAGCCCTGGGAGGTTCATATTTGACAGATCTCCTGGAATTGTATTCGTTCCTAGGGTACGTGTGACATTCTACATCTTTATGACCAAATTTTCCACATGAATAATAGTATCCATAAAAAATATGTTGGTACCTGGATGGAAATTTTCGTCGAGGAATTGTCTTCCAAGGCTGTTCTTGCGAATCTTTTCCAATGAAGTCTACATGCATGTCATATCTCATAGGTTCATTGTATTTTTTTGTAGAAGGTCTTGCTTCTTCTTCTTTGTAACCGATGCCAGTTCTGTCGTTGTAAGATCGTTGATTGTTGATGATTTCTTCCAATGCCCTTAAGCTATTGGCATAGTTTTGGATAGTTTTTCCTTTCTTCACTTCCTCACGCAGCAAGACTACTTTAGCTTCTAATTCTTCCCTTTCTTGGTTGCTTTCTTCCAACTTCTTTTGAAGTGACTCTTCAATGCATTTGTGTTCTTCAACTTCAATTTTGAGACCTTGAACTTGTTCTTCAAGAGTATTGGAACAAATCTTCTCTACCTTGAGATCTTTTATAAGCTTAATTGCTTCCTTATAAAATTCTTCTATGGTCAATCCTTCTTCTTCATTGTTTGATACCTCTTGTTTATTGTGCTTTGGTTTATTGTGCTTGGCCATAAACAATACTCTCTCATTGGCTTCTTCTTCGCTGTCATTGTCTGCATCAGATGATGAGCTATCTTATTTAGAGAGAAAGTTCCTTTTTGATCCTTGCTTGTTGAATTTCTTAAAGCCTTTCTTTCCTTTTGATTTTCCATCACTTTTGTTTGGACATTTTGCTGCGAAATGCACAACCTCACCACAGCCGAAACATATCAATGGAAGTTTACCTTTGAATTTTCCCTTACCAATTTTTAGTTTTCTTGTGAAGTAAGCATATTCTTCATCTGAAATACCTTCTCCATCATCTCCCTTTTCTTCACACTTGCAGGTGCATGTCATTTCAATTGAAGGTTGTTTGTCCTTATTGGTTTTATTAGATGCAACGAACGCAGTTTCTAGATTTGAAGTACCCTCTTCTTCATCAAGTCTCATTTCATATGCTATGAGAACTCCATGTAATTCCTCTTTGCTTAGTTTTTCCATATTTGCACTGTATTCTAAGACCGATACCTTTGGGTTGAATCTCCCTAGTAATGTTCTAAGAATCTTTTTTATAATAGTCTTCTCATTAACTGGCTCTCCCAATCCTTCCAGAGTATTGGTTATTTCATCAACGTATTGGAAGTATGTAGCAATGTTGCAATGTTCTTTCATTCTGAGTTGCTCAAATTTTGCTCTATATATTTGAAGCTTTACTTCTTTGACATTTGAGTCACCTGCATATATATTCTCAAGCTTGTCCCATAAATTTTTGGCATTTTTACAACCCAACACCTTATGATAAGCAGATTCAATAAGTCCACTAATAGTAATATTATTTTCTTTTTCATCATTTACCAAATTCTTCTTACCTTGTTCATTTGTGGTTGATGTAAATCCATTTTGAAAAGTGTCCCATACTTCGTAACCTTGCGCCAAGAGATAGACCTCCATTCTTCCTTTCCAGAGTGCATAATTATTTTCATTGAACAGAGGTACACCATTCTTGGTATGCTCCATGACCTCCTTCCAGCTGTTAAACTGCTATGGAAGGAACCAACCTCTGATACCAATTGTTGGAAATACTGAGAGGGGGGGTGAATCAGTATTCCTTTCAATTAGAGCATTAGTTAATATTCAATTATTATCAATGTTTGTACAATGATAGAAGGAAACAAAAAGAACACAAATGCACACAGTTTTTAAGGTGGAAACCCACTCCGGGACAAAAACCACCTAATTCTTTTCTAATAATTCTTTAATATTCAACTCCAATTGAAAATAAAGCTCCAACTTCCTAGAATCTAGAAAAACATTCTTCTCCAGCTCCCACTGGATGGACGCTCCAACGCCCGATATTTTTCAGTAGTCAACTGAATGGATGCCCCAACACCTAATGAGCTACAACTCACCCTAGCACCACCCTACCACCCTATAGAAGAATAAAAGAAGAATGGATTCTTGTACCAGGGAAAATGGTCCACTTTACAATGATATAGAATGATGTAGAAGAAGAAGACACACTAGAACATAACCCCAACTATGACACAACCACCTAATGATGATCCTAGACCACCCGACACTGCCTTTTCAACTCTTGGCAGATAGACACTAGTACAATTTGTACAATAATGTATTTACAATGACTTAGTACAATAATACCATTACAAGATTGTATGAAGTGCTGCCCACTTGAAGACTTCATGTGATGAACTTATTGCTATTGTTATGCACCTTGGTTGTTGCTCTTGTCATGCTACCCTCTACTTCACCTTGCTTTTCTTTGCTTCCCTAGAACGTCTGGTCCTTTGCAGCCCTTGACAACACATGATCTAGCTTTTTTCTTTGCCTTCTAGGGGCTCGATATTGAATCTAGTGTATCTCTGTTATTTCAGATCCCCAATATCTGATTTTTGGTATTGTATTATTCCTCTGAGTCATATTTTCAATGCCACAGGTCTGACCCAATTTGGATTCTTCAAGAGAGATTTATACCCAATCTCTCACAATGCCCTAATTATGGATTGTTTCAGCAGAGCGAACTTGTACGATGTGCCACGTGTCATTGTTTCTTCATTCGGCTCTGAAATTGATAGAGCACAAACTAAAAACTGTGCACTATCTTTCACATTTTACTGAATTCAAATCCAATACTCAAAGAGAGAGTTATGATGATTTTTCCAATACTCAGAGAGAGAGAGAGAGTTATGATGATTTCAGGAGCCTACAAAAACACTGACTTCCACATATCATATCTCCGAAAATATTGCGTACCTTGATCTAAAATTTTCACAGCAGATTCCTCAGGATTTCAGCTTCGCCTCATAAAAATTTCAGCTTCTTAACCTTCGTAGAAAAAACGTTAGTGCTAAAATTCCACGATGACCTGTTTCAGATGGCGAAATCCCTTGCATGAGGAGGATATGAGGATCACAATTTATATAAATGCTTAGGTTGAGAGGGGCTTCAACAAGTGAACGTGGGAGGGATTTTAGGAGCTTAAAATATATTAATTATGACTTTTAAATGACCCATGCCACAACCTCATGGGGTTTTAGCCCAATAACTAGGGGTACAAACTTCAAACATGAATATCTCTCAAACCGTGAAGAATTACATGGCGTGCCATATATCAACGGAAACATCTCAACAAGTAGAAACCATAAAAAACATTATTGACCCAAAATATATTAATTTGGTAGGTCAAAATTTCCATGTAATATTGGGTTAGCCCCTAGTGCTGCTTGGGTTGACATCAATGACAACCGTTGATCAACAACAAACTAATTTTGTTCTAAATATAAATTTGCAATGTGTACCTTTTGTGTGTTTTGCGTATTATGGAGCTCAAAGTATTGCTCCATTTGTAGTATCCAAGTTATTGGATCCTTGCCATAAAAATTCCTCATATCTATCTTTGGAATATGGTGGGTCTTAAATCCAACATTAGAGTCTATGAAATCATGATTAATATTTATTTTATTCTTTTCATGAGTTTCCTCTACTACTTTTTTGCCATTAGGAATCTTTTCTTGTAGTTACTTTGCCAAACCTTCCTTCAAACCTTCCATGTATTTCTTAAAATATTCCATGTTGCCTTCTATACCATCCATCTTAGCTTCCATGCCATTCTTCAAACCATCCATCTCAGCTTCTACACCTTTCTTCAAGCCAACCATCTTAGCTTCCATGCCTTCCATGTTGCCTTCTATACCATCCATCTTAGCTTCCACACCATCCATCTTAGCTTCCATCCAATTCTTCAAACCATCCATATTATCTTCCATGAATTTCTTCAAACTATCCATCTTAGCTTCCACGCCTTTCTTCAAACCATCCATATTAGCTTCCATTTCATTTTTTGTTACTCTTTGCGAGTGCAAAATTTGTTGCACTTGTTCTTGTAATTTTGATATATCATGTTGTACTTCTTCCTCTTCATGAGTCATCGTAGAGCCCTCTGAGGGCTTAATGGGTGTTGAATTCTTTTTAGGATCTATTTTAGAACCCAATAGTAATATCTATGCTACAATATGCCCTTGGAATCCCTTCAAACTGATTTTTCAAAAAATACATGCAATTTTTAAAAACAATACACACCTTTTTCTTGGTTTTGAGGAGCTCGATATTGAATCTGGTGTATCTTTGTGATTTTGGATCCCCAATATTTTATCTTCTATCCTTTATTTTCCCTCTGAATCTTCTTTCCAATGCCACAGGTTTGACCTGATTTGGATTTTTCAAGGTAAATTTATGCCCAATATCCCACAATGACCTAATTATGGACTGGTTCAGTAGAGCGAACTTGTATGGTGTACCATGTGTCATTTTTTCCTCCTTCAGCTCTAAAATCGATACATAGGAAACTACAGTCCGTGTGATTTCAGAAACTTTTTACATAATTCCAACCCGATGCTTAGAGAGAGAGTTATGACGATTTTCCAAAGGTCACCTCTTTGATATGAAATTTTGGAGCCTGCAAAAACCCTAACTTCCACAGATCATATCTCTGAAAATATTGTGAATCAAGATCTGATATTTGTACATGACATTCCTCAGGATTTCTTCTAACATGGGTTTTTTTTGCATCTGAACCTTCGTAGAAAATTTTTTATAGAGAAAAATCCATGATGACCTGTTTGAATCAGCGAAACCCTATAGTCCAAAGCTCTGATACCAAATTTTATGAAACCAGCTCACAATATAGTACAAAATAGAGATCAACGAATTAAAAATCAGCCACTTCGAGGGGGAAACCTCATTTACATTACATAAAACATGAATGAAAAAACCTCCTTTCTATATATAAGAGTCCATGGGGTCACAATATAATCCTAGTCGACCTAACAATAATAATGTAAGGGCACAACAATAACAATAGTGGGCTATTATGGGGCACAATAATAGCAATATGGGGACTACATGGGTACAAAAATAATAATAAGAGGGCTAAACTAACAATAATAAGGGACTACCCTAGTAATATAGGGCCCTAATAGAGCCTGTGTGTGTTGATGATGATATTGAGCCCTAACAAGCTGACTTCACGAGATGAGGATTGGATCAATCCAACAGCTGATGGGAGGATTAATTTGGAAAAGGACAACTCCTGCTTCTCAGATTCATATGAGGAATTGAAGAACTAGCAGAACCAGTTACATGAAGTATCTGTGTTGCGCTGAAATCTATTGACCATATCTCTTCGCTGCATCTCATCAGAGGTACGCGAATTACTGTATTATGATGGTTTAACTAATATGAACATGTTTTTAGGAGAACTTGAAAGAACTGTTCTAGAAGGAAAAATATTCCATGCATTGGATATAGCATTTCACGCTACTCTAGCACGATGGTGGGAGACTCACAAAGGAAACATGGGAAATTGGGAAGAATGTGCTCAAATGATGAGATTGTGCTTTGAATGTCCAACTACCAGGATGGAAGAAGTTTATTCCAAGAAGAGTGATCTGTGCAGACATCTATCGAAATGGACTGAAGTATGGGGCACAGAGCTAAGAACAAAATGGGTGCACATGTTCATTCACACGGTGGGGAAGGTGCCTACTGATTGGTACCTGGAGATGGAGCTATGCCAAAGAACCAGTGAATGGTCTGCGCTGACTGAAAGTTTCATTTTGACATTCAGCTTTGAGAGTGGATTTGATTGTTTGGTAAAATCATTGCAAGGTATCCAAGAAGTTATCTTTTATACTTCAAATCCAACAATAGAGTGTAATTCACCATCATGGGACGCGCAGATGAGGGATATTGTCAATTGCAGAAATATGGCATTAGAATAAATAGAAGAAGACCCAAGGAATATCACAATTCCTGAATATAACGGACATCACACAGTTTTTGGGCCTTCAATTACCTTGTTGGATGTTACGAAGCCTTTCAAGATTAGACAAGTCAACATTGGGTCTGAAGAAAAACCAAAGCTGACAAATATTGGAGATTACTAAGATGATGACACTATGGGAAAGGTGGTTGAGCTGCTAACGAAGTATCAGGACCTATTTCACACAAATTTCTCTGAATTGAAAGGGATAATTGGAGAGGTTTAAGTCATAAAGATCACTTTGAGACCTTATGCATGACCTGTGAACTAGCGCCCATATAGATTGAATCCAAAGTATAAGCATAAAGTTAGGGAATTTTTGGATAAAATGGTTGCTGCAGGCATTATAGAACCAGTGGAAGAGTCTGATTGGGTGAGTCCCATGGTATTCAAGATAAGAAGACAAAAGGAGAGAAAAGGATTTGTGTGTACCTGCACAAATTGAATGATGCCTATTTACATGATCCATTCCCAACTTCGTTTTGTGATGAGATCCTTAACAATGTAGGAGGACGAGAGGCTTATTCATTCACAAATGTTTTCTCAAGTTATCATCAGATCCATATTGCGTCGGAAGATAGAAGTGAGACTACCTTTGCAACAGAATGGGGATCCTTTCAGTATACTCTCATGCCATTGGATTGAAGAATGCACCTGTTATCTTCTCGTGCGTAGTAGTAGCTGCGTTGAAGAAGTATATCCAAAATTTCTTGGAAGTATACTTTGATGATTGGATTGTCTTTGGGTTGTTGAAAAATCATGTCTCAAGTCTATGCCTAATGCTGGATACTTGTAGAAAGTATCATATCTCACTGAACTTGAAGAAATTCATATTTTGTGTGCTATTTTGGATATTTTTGGGTCACATTTTGTGCCAGCAATGGTTGATGCTAAATCCCGTGAAGATCGCAGTAATTGTTACTATGGAAGTACCTGTGAATGTCAAAAAATTGCGCTCAATATTGGGGCATACTGGATATTATCGGAAGTTCTTTCAGGGTTATGCACTGATAACTATGACCATGGAGAAATTTCTCAAGAAGGATGCAAAATTCTGTTGGGAAGAATAATTTCATAAGATATTTAAATTGTTGAAGGAGAAGATGGTCACTACGCCTATCTTGATCTTTCTAGATTGGTCAAAGGTGTTTCATGTGCATGTGGATGCCTCCTACATCGCGCTTGGAGATATATTAGCACAGCCAGGGGTTGTTGAGACTAATAATCCTATTTCCTATTCAAGTTGGAAGTTATCAAGTGCAGAACAAAATTACTCAACCATTGAGAGAGAAGGATTCGTGATGGTGTACGCGCTATAGAAACTCCACCACTACCTTTTAGGAGGGAATTTCAAAATGTTTACTGACCACTCTGCTTTGAAGTACCTAGTCAATAAGCCTGTGTTGGGGGGGGAGATCTGCAGGTGGTTGTTGTTATTTAATGAATATGATTTTGAAATTATTGTGAAGCCTGGAAGATTGAATGCTGGGTTGAACCAGAATTGAGAAGAGTTGACTAGTTTGGAGGATGGTTTACCCGACACACAGTTATTTGCGATCAAGAAAGTTTATGATCATTTCCCAGATATTGTACGTGCATCTGAGTATACATTGCAGCAAAAGAAATAATTGGTGGCGCGCGTAGCTGACTTTACTATTATTTTTGGTCAGTTTTATAAGATGGGTGCAGAGGAAGTGTTGCGAAGATATTTCTTGGAATTTGAGAGACAATACATATTAGCTAAATCTCATGGAGGGGTTTCCGGAGGTCACTATGCAGGAAAGGAAATCGCGCAGAATATTTTGAGAGGTTTTTTATGGTGGCCCATTTTGCACAATGATGCCTATGTGCACTGCCACACATGTGATGTATGCCAGAGGATAGGAAATGTAGCGTGCTGAGATGAGATGCCCTTTCATCCGCAGATGGTGCTACAAGCATTTGATAAAGGGGCCATAGATTCTGTCAAACCTATTGACCCTCCAGGAAAGAATACAAGTGCACCGTACAACATCACTGCGACAGAATATGTAGCCCAGTGGGTTGAAGCTAAGCCAGTGAAGGATTATAGTGCGTACATAGATGCACACTTCATTTTTGAAAACATATTGATTCAGTTTGGATGCCCTAAGATTTTGATGAGTGATCGAGGTAGGCATTTTGTGAACGAAACCATTAAAGCTTTGAATGAAGAATTATAAATTCACCATCAGAAGAGCACTCCATATCACCCACAGGCGAATGGAGCAATAGAAGCTTTCAATAAGATATTGGAGACTATGCTCACCAAGATTTTCAATGCTAACCAGGATGATTGGGATGTATGCATACCTTCGATTCTTTGGGCTTATAGAACTACATGCAAGAAGCGAACATGAAAGACACCATTCAGGATGGTATATGGGCAGGAAGCTGTGATTCCTATGGAATACATTGTTCTCAGTCTGTGCATTGCAGCATTCACAAACATGGCATAAGAGTATATTATGGAGGAACGGTTGTTTCATTTAGCTGTGCTTGAAGAGGATCTCTTTATTTCAACTTTACATCAGCACGTACAGAAGGCACACGAAAAGGCATGGCAGGATAGGCATATCAGATAAAAGGTCTTTAAGGAAGAAAATTTGGTCTTATTGTATGATAAAAAGTATGCGCGCCACCTAGGGAAATTCAAGATGCATTGGCTAGGACCATATATTGTTAAGGAGATTACTGACAGAGGTGCCATTCGCCTGGGCATTTTGAGCAGTGAATATCTTCCCGGGTATGTCAATGGATGCCGATTGAAGCTCTACAAGGATGACCCTCTCCCTGTGTGCACCAAATCACTATATGGTCGGAGTATTGGATCCACACAGAAGGGATGGCAGTTACGCAGAAAAGTGCAAAGCGCGTGCGGTAGCTGTGCATGGAGGTTGACTAGGTCGGAAAAATGCCAAAATCTAGTCGTTGGAACAGTAAATCTAGAAAAGATAGTTTTATTACTGATTGGAGGAGCGTCTAGGCAGCACTTAATGAGGATATTTGGCTAGATTTGGAACCAATTTTCCATTTATGGAGACACATTAATGCAAAAGGGACCGTTGAAGACACGCCTAAGCTATAAATATGACCAAAGGGGTCGCATTAGTTCCCTTTTCCTTCGGTGTGATTTTTATACCTTGAGCTCCTTGCTTGTTGAAGTTTACTTGTTGTCTATGTCTAGTTTGGATTTGGTGTTTGAGGATGAGTTGCACCGTAGAGGTCTTAGACACGTTATCCCTCCGATTATGACAGCCACACGCCCTAGAGAGGATCCCGCCACTCAGGCCGCTGAGACACTTGTGTCTGCTAAGGCCAAGAATGGACAGACCTGAGGGTCCCATAGATCGCTAAGAGAGAAGACCCCAAACCCGCACTCCACTGCGACTGAGCGAGAAAAGAAGACCATGTCTGAAATGCCCAAGACCATTATGGAGGAGGAAGATGTGGTGGAAATTTACCCCATATCGCGGTTTTCGACCTATGTCGCACCTTACAAAGCATCAGTAAAGGTCCCAAAGAACCTCGACAAAATGCGGGCATACATTAACATGCCCCTGATCCCCAAAAATGTCCCAACGGAAGGTGACATGTTCGCTAAAGTGCTATTATTGAAGATGGAGGACCAGGACCTCGCTAACATTGAAAAATTCCTCGAGCTCGCACCTGAAAATTACCTAGACCAAGTGACTTATGAGTGGGGTATTGTGTGCGTGGAGCCAAAGCGTTGGGTGTTGGGCCTGCACAAGGTCGATCTATTGAATTTTCTTTAGATCTCGCATTTCAGGCGCGGACCGATTAATAACATATGTGTGCAAAAGTTTCTCGCACTGGTCCATGACAAATATTTATGGTTGGGAGAGCACATCCCTATTGACGTCATGTTGATCCATCGGATCACCGGCTTGCCTAATCAAGGCACAGTCCCTATGGTCAATTTTGGAGGCAAGGGTCGGGAGAAGAAGGTGGTAGAGAAGATCAGTAATTCCTATTAGGTCACGTTCCACAGTCGAGGCTTTGTGGTGAGCGAATTTAATGACCCAGTTGTCTAAATTGGAACCCTCATCTTGGCATGCAAAATGATGAGTAAGTGTAGGCCAAAAGAAGTCCCTACACAATTCATTGCGCTTAGAAGGAAATGCGAGAAGGTCGTCCAATATAATTGGGCCCAGTATCTTTGTAAGGATTTTTTGGAGAATATGCGTGAGGCACAAAAGGAGGGCAAGAAATTTTACTATACTTGGCTCTTTCTTTTGATCATGCTCATCGGCTTGAAGATATCGAAGGAGACACATTTTCCTAAAATCGAGCCACAGATGTGTGAAGCCGCATGGTATGCCACACTTTGGAATCCATCAATCCTCGCACGCATCACAGAGAAAAAAATATTTTGGGTACTATTTTATGTTGCAATATTTCAAGCTATCCAATAGAAGTCGCAGTTGTCCCCTACTTTGTACGTGAAGTACAAGCTGATAGTTGATTTTAAAGAAAAATTTCACAATATTCATATTCGCGCAAAAGGCGTCATGGAGGGCATATGGTACGAGCCGCCATATCTAGTCACTAAAGATAATTTGTTGTGCGTCACTGCAGAATGGCCACTAGCTTAGCTATATCTGCGCACCATGAAGGGTGCCTCCATGTCCATTCTAAAGACACCCACCAAGCCAAGAACATGTACACAAACAACAGACAAGGGCACTGGAGCGGAGGCCACGTCGACCAGAATCGGTGAGACCATTAACTTGGAAAATGACACTGCACCTTAGAAGAATGGTGCAAGACCTAAAGAGACGAAGGCTCATACTACTGAGCAAGTCGAAGAAAAAACTGCCAAAGGGACAAAGTGTGGCTCTCAGGGCACATGTGGTCCAAGAAAAAAACGCAAAGGCTAAAAATTTTTCAGAGAGGAAGAGTTTACGCTAACAGAGGATGATCTCAATGAAATATCCAACACTGTCACGTTTACGACTGAGGACATGTGGACCATCTTGGAAGCGCAGTACAAGGTTATGCACGATTGGGCGAAAATAGGTATTCAGAAGCTAAAGCTTCAAGCGAGCCTAATTCAAGTGAGTGTTGCCCAGGCGAGCCAGATGCAAGCGAGTGTGCCTGCGACCAGCGTGTAGCTGCTCAAAACAGTTTTACCTGCGATAGGGGAGAGTCACCTCATCCAGATCCCTGAACCTTCCATCTGCGTCGATTCGGTGAGCCGGTGTGTGCAGCTCAGAGGTTGTGGTGACATCAATGTTGGTCTCGATGTCTTACCCACAAAAAAGCTCCACATTATACACAACATGATTTTGGGCGAGCTACAGTTCATAGAAGCCTAAGATCACCACACTGTTGCTGAGTTGCAGTAGTAAGCTGTCGAATCTCAGTAGAAATAGCAAATCGCAGAGGAATGATGTCGTGCAGCAGAAGCTCAGTACGCGGCCTTAATAGCTAAAATTGACCAGGTTTGCAATGACGTGTCAGCGGTCCCCACCTCAGCCGCCCCAGCAAAAAAATTAGAAGGGTTGGACACTGCGCTCAAGGCCTCAAGGGAGGAAATTTAAACCGTTTGAGCAGAATTCAAGAACCAGATAGCAGATCTGCAGATGAAGCTGTAGTCGGAGACCCCTTCGGAAGTCAGAGCTCAGTGGGCTGCCGAGGTGAAAACAACAACAGACAGCATTGTAGGCGCAGTTACAGAGTGCGACCAACTTTTGGAAGAGGCCATGGGTGTATGGAATTTGGTTCAGAATGACCTAATGGTGGATTAGTTGCGTAATGATTTTCACATCAAAGAGAAGCAATTTGCAGACATCAGTATGGCGACGCCTACTTTAGTGATCGCGCAGCATCTCGCTCGCCTACAGGAGGGCCAAGTTATTCAACGTGAGATAGAGGACCTACATCTCTAGGAGCACTTATTAGAATCAAGGATGAATCCATGGGCCGAGGAGGCTCTTCATATATCTCAAACATTAGATGGCGCCTTAAAGACCCTTCAGCAGACCCAACGAAGCATTGAAATTATAGTTGAAGGACCGACAACAGAGAAGTTCGTGCATGAAGCGCAGGGAGCTGATGCGCAGAGCATTGAGGTGGTTTTGACACTGAAGACCTCTGTTGCCAGACTCAAAGCCAAAATGCAAGAGCCCATCCCAGAGTGACTCAGGACGAGTCATGAGTTTGTGTGGGGGGCCTATTAGAGCGGGGTCCCTAGGGTGAATTTTGATCAAGTTTTTTATATATTTTTCATTATGTGTGTTGCGCAGAAGGTTCAAAGGGGCTTTGGGGTGGGTTAAAGTCCCTATTTTGTGTAAATGGGTTTTAAGGGAAAAATGTGGGCTTCAAACCATGGTTTGAGACCATAGTATCTGTATGCTAGATGGATATAAATATAGATATATCGAGTCAAGTAAGATAGTGAAGTTAAGTGATTCATGATTATGTGATGACATTTGGTAAGGTTTTCAGTCTAAGTCCGGGTTGGGTAAAAAGGCTCCTGCTAGCTGTGTACACAAAGGCCTAATATTGGTTGTGTGCAGACTCCGCTAGCTGTGTGCGCGGAAGGGTAATTGTAAGGGAAGTTTGAATGTATTGAATGTTGAATCTATTAATGCAAATATTGCTTTAGCAGAACCAAATGTGTTATGTGATTGATATCTGAGTTATCTGATTATTGTGAATCTGATTTTCTCTATTTCTTTAAGAATACTTTACTTATGTTTATGACCAAATTCATCTGCGTGAATAGATCCTTCACTTTATGCATGAATATCAGTTGATGGTTAAGTATATGATAGATGAATAGATCTGTTTAAGTTATCATGTGCGAATATACACTCTGTGTAATCTGCGAATATACGATCATATTATATGTTTACATCTACGACGAAGTTGATCTGATAAGTGTTGATTTGTTTATGCAAGCATCTGCTTTCAAGCTACAATAAGTTTTTTTTAGGTTTATTTAGGGCCTCCACATCAAATTATTCCTCAGGGTGCGTAAACCTGGTTCCGGCACCCCCCCATACTGCTTCGGGTGAGACTTTGATCTACGCAAGCAAGTCATTTCTGAAAGAGCCAGTGGTTGGAGGGTTTGTTGGTTGCACAATAAATCCGAACTTGGTCCATGACCCCTCAAGCCAATAGTCCATCAACACCCTAACAATTATTGATATTGTGCTAAACTAGGGAAGGAAAAATTGAACCTAAACAAGGACCAAGGAAAATGTCAAGGATAAATAAGTTTAGAAACCTTAGCAATTCTTGTTATTTTTTTAAATTCTAAATGTAAAATATTTGGTGATATTTTTTACAAATATTCCAATTTATAATGATTTTATATGGTTTATAATAATATTTGACAATTTTTAAGTATAGTAATTTTATCTTATATCTTTTGGGAAAATTGTACTTTTACAGAAAGGAAAGTGGGAATTTATATTTAAGATAAAAATAAAGAAATAAAGAAAGGAAAACTAGTGAATGACATTAGGGGAATTTTGATCTGAAATAGATCTTTACTGATGTAAGATCCTCCTAGATCAATCATCTCCACTTGAAAGCTTTTGTACCAACAAAATTTTGATTTAAGAAGACATCAGGTGAGGGTAAAACTCCCTCACTTTTCCGATCTCCATCCACCTCGCCTTGCTTGGATTGATGCCCTTGATTCCCACTCGAAGATATTCAACATATCCTCGTCTGGAAGTGCGAAATTTCCTATCCAAGATGTATCTTCCTACAACTCATTCATATCCTTAGGTGCCAAATCATCAATGGTAGAAATTTGTGTATCTTCCTCTGGATCAATGATCATTGGAGGTTCATAAAAATTCATATTTTCTACATTCACAACTGAATAAATACACATGTAAGGTAGTAAATCTAACTAAAATTCATTATTTCCAATATTTTCCACAATCTTGAAAGGACCATACCTGATGGGTTTCAGTTTATTACCTTCACCTTTCAATCTGTCTTTACTGATATACAACCATACATGATCACCGACTTGAAAATGATGATCAACTAGATGCTTGTCGTGGCACATTTTTTACTTGGCTTGACTCTTCTCTAACTGATCCTGCACTTCTTCATGTATCTGTTGTATCTGTTGAATGAACTTAACTACTTTGTCTGAATCATCGTGTCCATCCACTTTATCTTCTTCACCGAACATGAAATTCTTCAGTGACTTTGGTAGATACCCAAAACATGTTTCAAATGGCGATCGATTAGTCGAAGAATGTAAACTTGCTCAATTGTAAGCACGTTTCACATAAGGTAAAGATTCATCCCACAACTTAGGATGTTTGTTTTATTAACCTCGAAGAATATGTATCACTGTCATGTTCACCATGTCTGTATGTCTATCTGTCTGTGGATGAAAATTTGTGCTCTTCTTCAGCTTTGTGTCCATGAGACCACACAAAGTGGACCAAAAATCTCCTACAAAGCGAGTGTCTTGATCAGAAATAATGGAAGTAGGTAACCCAAAATGAACCCATACTTCTTGAAAGAACATTTGTGTTGTCTGTTCTACAGTCACTCACTTTTTGCACGGAACAAGAATGCACATATTTTTGAAACGATCAACCACAAAATACATGCAATTATGCCCTCTCCTGGACATAGGAAATCCTCCAACAAAATCCATGGAAATGTTGTCCCATGGTCGCAAAGGATCTGGAAGTGGCACACACAAACCAATATTTCAATTGCTTGGCTTGCTTGTGGAACACATCACACATCCTTTAATGTACTTAACAATGGTTTAATACATGTGAGGCCAGTAACAATACCTTTGAATTTGCACCATAATCTTGGTTACGCCAAAATGTCCTGGAATGCGAGAAGGATGTGCTTCCCGAATAACATCACCCTTTCTGTTTGTGGTATGCACAACTTACCCAGATGATATAAAAACCTGTAATGAAAATGAAAATTGACTTCTTCCACTTCAGTGACATGAGTTAGTGATTCATAAATATCTTTGAAATCAACATTAGTACTATATTTTTCTAAATAAATTTCAAGTTTTAAAGAACTATTCTGCAGCACTACTGAAGCGTTCAAAGATGGTCTAGACAACATATAATCTACTTTGTTTGTTACACCTTTCTTGTAATTAATTACAAAGTGAAATTTTTGAAGAAATCCCATCCATCTGTAATGGGGAGATTGTTGCAAATTAGTCTCTGACTGAAGGTACTGAAGTGACTGATGATCTGTGTAAATCATTGTTTCCTTACCCATTAAGTAGTGCTTCAATTTCTTTACACTTTCAACCAAAGCAAACAGTTCTTTTTCATACGTCGAAATATTTATAACTGCCTTAGAAAATTTTTCTGAATGAAAGCAAATTGGTTTCCATTTTTGAAAGAAAAACTACACCCATTGCATGACCACTAGCATTTGTTTCAATTTCGAATGGCCATTGAAGATGTGGTAAAGCTAAGATTGGTTTTGTTACAATTTTTTGATTAAGTGAATCAAAAGCTTTTTTTGTTTCCCTCCCCACTGAAAGGAAACTTTAGAACATGTTAAAGCATGTAACAGTGATGCAATCAAAGAAAACTGAGAAATGAATTTTCACCAATACTGAACTACACCTAGAAAACTCCTAACCTTAGTCACATTCTGTTGTCTTGGTCACTTAACAATTACATCTATTTTAGCTGGATATACCTTCAAATTACCACCTCCAACTATGTTAGCAAGATAAATCAGTGAAGTTTTCCCAAACTCACATTTCGACAATTTAAGGTACAATTTTTCCCTTTGCAACACTTCTAAGACTTGTTTAACATGCCTAACATGCTCTTCCATATTGGAACTAAAAATCAGTGATGTCGAAAATCTGGGTTAAATCAAATTCCCGCATATAGAACAATGAACTCTTCCTCCTTTCTTAAACACTTAAGAAAAACTCATTCAAAATCTATTTTCTTCAAACAAATATACATGTAATCGAAAGAGAGCTTATACAAATAAAACGCAAATATAAAATAACATCAGAAATCTTCGGCCATATATTACAATGGAGAGCTTCTTTCAGCTCTTGGCCCTTTCAAAGCTCTCAAATCACTTCACACTCTCTCTTAATCCCTCACTTCTCACCTCTCTCACTCCTCTTCTTTCTCTGTTTACACTCATACAATTCTCTTATTTATAAAAAAATATGGATTTACTCCATTCCAAAAATATCTCCACACAAATCTCAGCTAAATTTAATTTAGATTCATTCTAGGTGTGGACTCAACAAAGTCCCATACATAGAATTCCTACTCCCTAAATTTGCTACCTAATTCTATTTCACTCATATCCTTTAATTTAAAAGAATATATACAATAATGCTCACATTTATAATTTCTCTCCTAATTTAATTAATAAAATAATTTAATTAATAAAATAATTAAAATGTTCCCACCCCCTATTACAGAATTTAAATAAATGTTTGTTTGATTTTCCAAGATCGACTCCCAAGGTTGAAATTAATCATGATCGCCTGATCATGTGTTTCGGATCTTTGTCTTCCTGGATCCCATATCTTGTGCTACAATTCTCCATTTGTTGTTGCTTCTATCTGTTGTTCTTTTCTAGGTCTCCACACTTTATGCTGCATCGCCCCACTGGCTATGCTTTCACAATATTCTGATGTCTTCCTCTTGCTGCTTCTTCTTTGTTTTACTGCTATTGGCTTCTTCCAGGATACTTTCATCATTATCCACCTTATCAGTTCAATTTCTCTGTCCAATAGATTTTCTCTAGCATCTGCAGTAAAAAATGTACTCACAAAACAACTATTAAAATAAAAAACATAAGGCTTCAGTGCCTCTTTCTCCTCTGGAAACATTTCAGTATGCTGCTCTGAAATTTCTTCCTCCATCAGCACATCATTATGTTGATTTAAATCCTCCATGAGACTGTCAGTTAGCCCCTCCTCCATATCATCTATTTCAAGAATGTCTCCCTGTTATTTGTGTTTCTCTTTCAACAACTCTCCCTGAATATAGATTCTCTGCTTTTCCAACTTTCTTCTCTGAAGATCTAACTTTCGATATAACTGAACAATCTCAATTGGGGTAGAACTTGGAAAATTTACACTACTTTCCATACCTTCACTTGCTGCTAACCAATCATCAGATGACCCTTCTTCCTCTGCTTCAATATTCTGCTGAATGTTTCCATGAGACCCCTTTGTCTTCATTTCTTTCTGAGATCTTGCTATCTCAGCATCATTCTGAATAGATTTCAAATTCAACTCTTCTTCTTTAACAAACTTCAAAGTTTGTTCAACACCCTATGATGTACCTGCAATCACATACAAATCATTAGTTTTAAAAACATAAGACCTTGTGGTCTCACTTGATGCTTCAGTCAACATCTCTCTTTGTTTCTCTGAATCCTTCATTTGATTCAGTTCCTTTGTAAATTTCTCTTCTGTCTCATCATTACTTTCAAAAAGTAATGGACCAATTTCTGGCTCACATATCAAATCTCCCTTTACATACTCATTTAAACTAAGTAACATGTCCTTCAATTGAACATTCACTCTATTCTCCCACTTCGCTTGCAATCTATGCCATGTGACTTTCCTCTTCATACTCCATCCACATCTCTGGTCTACTTTACTCTTCTGTAACATTTCCATCAACAACTCAAGACGGAAATTTATCTCAGCTCTCTCTCTATCAATCTGCTCTTGACTCATTCTCATGCCATTTGACTTGGCATCTTCCTTCTCATTTCCTTTGTTGTGGTATTCTTCAGAACCTCTGCAATGACCTTCAGTAGTAATCTTTGTATCTATCTTCATGAGTTCATCACTCACTCACCATGAGTTGTACTAAAGCCTCCGCAACAGTAGTCTTCCCTGCTACCACTTACCTCACCAATAATCTCTCTGGACTTGGTCTTTGGCAAACATTGGTTCTCTATTCTCTGGAACCTCTTGAGCATCCTCTCTGCTCCCTCTAGGCTTCAACTCACCTGCACACAACTGTCCTTCTTATCCAATCTCCGTTGGAATTCTTCAAGGTTCTGCTCCACACTTTACTTTCATTCAGAAACTATTATTTCATCAGTACTGTTAAAATTGTAATCTTTGTTTGCTGAGATCTGCAATCTGAATTCTGCAAATATTATCTTCAAAACCAGAGTTAAAGTAAAATATATCATCCCACCTTCAAGATCTCTGTGTGATCTTGTTCCATCTCTCATCTACATTGTATCTCCATGTGCGATCATCTTTTGGATTCAAAGTCCGATCTCCATCAAACATACATCCTCTGCAATTCTCAAAAAAAACTGAATCTTCAAAAAGGGCTATTTCCATTCACCCAAATCCACACAAATTCCATTTACGCAAATGTCAAAACCCACACATTATGATGTAGGAAATTAAATAATCCTACACTTACACTTTTAATTCAACAAACTTTTCCTTTTTGTAAAAGTCTGGGCTTATTTTCTTCACAAAGGTGTAATTGATTTACAACTAGCTGGTGACACTACAAGCTCCTCTTTAAGCTACCACAATTGCATATATTGCAATTTTCACCTTACTTATTAATTCAAAACAAGTAATGATCTCTAACACAGAAATAGATTTGCATCTCCTACGCTGGTTCATACATCCAAAACATGCAATACTTAACTCACAAAAAAAAAAATCTATGCAGAGATTGCAATACACATTGACGGAATCTCAATGGTCGATCTCTCAAACCATATAGGATTGATGGCATTCTAATGCTGAAGAAAAATTGCATTACTTCAAATGGTGTAATTTTCACCATCCACTACGGTGTTCCATTCATATTACGTTGACGGTAAAACGTATAGATTTAGGATTTAAATCCTTGAGCTTCGGTTGAAGCCTCCGCACAGCATCGATTGAAATCAAATGCAATAACCGTATCATGCAACAAGCATTTTTTTACACAATGTGTTGATCATCATACACCCGTAGCATTTCAAAACGCTAAAATACCTTCACAGTGGTAGAAGCCTACCCGTCTCACGGCTCCTATAGTGCTGGTGGTTGTCGCCTATATGGCATTGGTATTTACGAATTCGAACACCACAGATTTAACTCTGCTTCAAAAGAAAAATGTGATTTCATTTGTTTTGATTTCTCATGCCTCGCAGATGGAATGGGTAACTGTCGCTTTGACTGGTTAATTCCCTTCGGCTCTACAAGAATACGCCTTAAACCCACATGCCTAAAGTTTCACAGCTTGGCGTTTCATATCTCTGCGTGTACGTATCTCTCCGTCCAGCAATCAAGTTTATGCTACGATTGTCATAAACCTTGCTTCCACGTTGATTAATTTTTCATTAGTGACAGTGCTCTCAATGAGTATTAAAACGTTGTTCTGTGCCACTTTAAATTAAAGCTCTACGTTGGTTCATCCACACAAAGTTTCCTACGTTGGTTAGCTTCAGGACTAACAATAAAACTTAACAAGCTTGAGCTTTGGACTTCATCCACCTGCATTCACAACGCATATATATATACAAAACAGGCAACATAACAAGCTCTGATACCAAATGATGTCGAAAATCTGGGTTAAATCAGATTCCCGCATATAGAACAATGAACTCTTCCTCCTTTCTTAAAAACTTAAGAAAAACTCATTCAAATTCTATTTTCTTCAAACAAATATACATATAATCGAAAGAAATTTTATACAAATAAAAAACAGATATAAAATAACATCAGAAATATTCAGCCATATATTACAATGGAGAGCTTCTTTAAGCTCTTGGCCCTTTCAAAGCTCTCAAATCACTTCACACTCTCTCTTAATCCCTCACTTCTCACCTCTCTCACTCCTCTTCTTTCTCTGTTTACACTCTCAAACAATTCTCTTATTTATACAAAAATATGGATTTACTCCATTCCAAAAATCTCTCCGCACAAATCTCAACTAAATCTAATTTAGATTCATTCTAGGTGTGGACTCAACAAAGTCCCGTACATAGAATTCCTACTCCCTAAATTTGATACCTAATTCTATTTCACTCATGTCCTTATAATTATTAAAAGAATATATACAATAATCCTCACATTTATAATTTCTCTCCTAATTTAATTAATAATAAACAATTTAATTAATAAAATAATTGAAATATCTCACCCCCCTATTACATAATGAAATAATGAAAAATTTGAGCTTGATGCTCCTGCATCAATCAGGATATCATCTAAGTAGATTATGACAAACTTATCAGTGTATGGATGGAATACCTCTTTCATAACCCGCATGAAAGTTGCTAGAGCATTACACAAACCAAAAGGCATCACTAATCATTCAAATAGCCCCTGCCTAGTTTTAAATGCAGTTTTTCAGATGTCGTTTTCTGCAGTGCGAATTTGATGATACCCACTACGCAAATCCAACTGAGTGAAATAGATAACATTTTTTAATTGGTCAAGTAAATCATCTATCCTAGGAAGAGGATACCTAGTCCTGATGATGAACCACACTGGTTGGTTCGAAACATGTCAACAAAGTTCATTTGAATGTGATTATTACCGAAAGAATTCTATACAATTTTATGATGGATCACAGACGCCAAAATTTGAAAAAAGAGGATACCTATTATTGATTGTGATTTTATTTAAGGCCATAAAGCCAACACATGTTCTCCATGTCTCGTCTTTCTTAGGAACTAAAATTATGGGTGAACCACATGGAGATGAACTGGGTCGAATGAAACATTTTTCAACAAGATCTTGGATTTGTTTCTTTATTTCTTCATTCTCTATAACTGACATGCGATACATTATGACATTAGGAAGAGGGGCATCAGACATCAATTGTATCTCATGTTGTATTTCCCATTTAGGAGGTAGATGTTTTAGTTCTTTAAATAGACTTTGAAAAGAGTCTACCACTTTAACCAAAATATCTTTAACCTGAGATTCACAACCTGAAAAAGCATCATGTTGATCCTTATGTTGTTCTTTTACAACCATGAGTACATATCTCTTACTTGAAATTATTAGTCTCTTCATATGATTAGCAGTAACTAAATCCAACTGAGTTTTGATTTTATGTTCCCAGACAATGTATTCCATTCCATCTTTCTTAAGGTGATATTTATGATATTTCCTATGAAACACTGCATCATGATCATAGAGATAAGGACTTCCTAGCACTATTTCACATATGTCTAATGGTATCACATGTAAATCCACTTTATCAATGTAATTAGTTGTGATGGAAAATTTTAAACGACACTCCTTGGTGACATTAATCTAAGTATTTTATTTTAGTGAACCTAATGGTTATGGTCTTGGATGATTTTGTGTCTCCAAACCCAATTTCTTAACTAAATCTTCAGATATTAAATTTTCCAGTAATCCACTGTCAAACAATGTATCTATTTTTGTGTGCAGTTACCCTTATGTGAAATAATTCAACTCTTTTATCTTCACCCAGATGATTTATGTTTGAAGAAAATGAATAAGTACTAGAACTGGAACTAGTGTTAAAACTCTTACCTGTCAAAACCATTGCGGTTATTTTCCTTTCATCACTTGAAACGAAGCCCAAATCTTGTTGGATTGTTGCATTAGACTTTTTTTCACCTTTCTTCTTCTTGAACTTCTTTGTTCTAAGTTCTGGGTGAAGTTTCCAATATATGGCTTCATTATGTCATATCCTCTGGCTATGAGTACAGGTAGGTATTTCACTTTCCTTCTTTTCCTTCAAACTACTCTTCCTCTTGTTTTCCTTGGAATCCTTGATTTCCAACTGTTTGGATGCTTTCGGTGAAAACTTGAATGGTCTTCCACATGATTCAACATGTATGGCCTGAACACACACTTCATCAAATTCATTAAGATTAAACATCAATAATGTATGTTGTAAATATGAATGTAAACTACCAATGTACTTTAATAAAGTTTCACGTTTATCTAATGGAATACCAAGTGCCAAAGCTTTCTTCTTGAACTCCTAAGTAAACTCCTGAACATTCTGCCCTTTACCTTGCCTCATATGCTACCAATCAATAACAGCTTTCTTCATGTATCAGAAAGGATAGAATTTTTTTCTAAGAGCTTTCGAAAACTTAGACCATGAAGAGATGACTTTACCTTTCTGCTTTAAATCTACTTGAGTTTTACTTTCCCACAAGATTAAAGTTGTTCCCCCCATTCTAAGTGTAGCTAACTGAATTTTGGTTCTTTCGTGAGAAATGTTCTGAATTCTACAATACACTTCTAACTGCTTAATCCAGTTATCTAGTTTCTCATAATTCATTTCACCATCATAAATAGGTAGTTCAAATTTTACATCAAGTTTCAAAAGAGGTTTTTTTTTTTTTTTAAATCAAAATCTGAACTAGAAGAAGAAGAAGATGAATATGATGGAGGAGAAGAAGGTTTATCACCTTTTCCTTTTCCCCTTGTCCTTCTTCAATGCCTTTAAAGAAGAAGTTGCATCTCTCTCCTTCTTATCTTCTTAGAGTTCTCCCAACATCCGTTTCATGTTCAAGAACATTTGTTGAATCTGTTCTTCGCCCATGACCTTCACTTCAGGATTTTCACCTACATCTGTTCCTCCCATTATCGATTGATGAGTGACTTTCCACTTTCCAACTTCTGAGTCTATCTCCTCAAGCGTTCCTTCTCCACATCGCAACCTAGACCTGGTTAACATTCGCTGGAAAAAATCCTACAACACAACATGCTCAAATACCAAAATATATGATCTAAAATATATGTGTATTGACATAGGATCCTCCTAGATCAAATTTTGAAGTAAAAAATGGGTCTTAAAACAAAATATGTAATAACAAAATTAACTTTAAGATAACCAATTAGATTCAAGACGACAATGTCAAACCTAAGGGTGAATATTTTGGAAGGAAAAGAAGAAAACTACTTTTTTTAATTGCACTTTTTGCTTATCTCCTTATAGGCTTACTCAAATTTCAAGTGTAAGCACCCATTGGACATGGAATTAAATTTTGTGTCCAATGACTACCTACTCTACATATTTATGAGTCGACCCACATATAAAACAAATGAAAATACATGAAAAAAGTGTGTATTTTCAATTTTTCCTGATGTGGGCCGACCTAGAAGTATGAAAAGACGTGGGTGCTCGTTGGATGTGGAATTTAATTCCACATACAACGGGTGTATACAATTGAAATTTGAGTAAAACTATAAGGATTTAAGCCAAAACTACAATTAAAAACAAAGCAGTTTCATTTCTTTTTCTTTAAAAAATCGTAACTCTTATTTAACTATTATTTTCCTTAGGAGACCCATTTTAGACCTAAAAATCCCCCTAACGTGAATTTAGCCCCTAAATTTTTATGTGGTATTCCCTTATAAGCTAAAAAATAGGTAGAAACAAGGAGGTGTTAGTGGGGAAGTTCTATGGGAGATTCATCTCTTAAGTTTCATTATGACATTGAATGAGGAATGCATTGTCTCAGTCCTTCAAACACAAGTCAACCTTCTACATCATTATGCACCCTATGCCTTAAAAATGATGAGAAACCAATAATAATAACCCTCTTTGATGAGGACACCTACTATTACAATGAATATAATGTACAAGACAATATTTGATGATACTAAGACTAGGTCTCATTATATATATAAGAGGAAAAGGGTACAATTATAATATAAGGGGACCTTGAAAGGTTCTAGCCTACATAATAATATAACAAATGTAATCACTCCATATCTAGGGAATAATAAAGGATTTTGTTGTTAATATGGACCTTATATAAGGAATAACATGTCACTCTGCTTCAAACAAGTGTTGTCCTCAACACTTAATTAATTTTTAGTGATTGTACAAGAATAAGTTACCCTCCCATGTCATCTCTTCCACTAGTAGGTTATTTTGTTTGATGATGTACTCCACAATTGTTGGGTTACTCAACTACTTAATCCTTGTCTCAAGGATCATTTCTAATTCTAGTATGATTTTCCCTTATTCATTTATCTCTGGTACACTTCCTTGCTACAAATGAATAACATGGTCATGATCTCAATTAGGTGGAAGATCCTTAGGCATGAATCCAAATATATTAGGATGAGTGTTGAAAAAATTATGGAGATCCCCTAACATAGATGATATTGATGCTTTAACACTTAGTGAACACAATTGTGTTGTTACACCCTAGTTCCCCTTTTTGAGTAATTTTTTCAATCCATTGGAGTTTATGACTTTAGGGGGTTTCCCTTAGATACCTTGAATCTCAATTTACTTTTCTTATAAGATAAATTTTATGAAGAGGTAGTGAAAATTAAATATCATTGTTCCCAATTATTGTAACCATTGGACCACTAATACACATCAACACCACCCATTTGTATTGCAACCATGAGACTTCCCAACATATACTCCTCCATACTGAGTGTAATAATATGGCACTTCCTTAAACAATGTATGGTGCCTCTATCTCCAATCAATACTTGAAACTCTAGTGTTGAATATATGAAAAAATTGAGAAATTTTAGTAATTTGTAATTGGTGAAGTTATTGGTACTACCTGAATCATTCAACATTGTTACCTTTTTATTTTTGATATATCCTTCTATATTGAGGGTTTGTGGAATATTGATGTCATCTAATACATGATAGGATATTGGTTTAGTCTATTTTAGCTCTAAACTTTATATTGGTTCCAATTTTTTATCTTCTTCCTCTTTAAATTATATGTAGAATAATTTCTTCTCAAAGAATTTACGCTCCTTACTATGCTTTCTCTCACAATTGAAACATAGTCCCTTTGCTTTTATTTCATATGAGTCAACCTTGTCGATTTGTTGGCGTTATGATTCTTGTGTTTTCCTTGATGTCAAACTCATCACGATATGGTTGCCTCTGTGGATTGTATGACTTGATGTTTTCATGGATTGTATGGATTGTCAGCAATCCAATGTGCACAGGGAAGAATTAACTCAATCTATTTTTACCTTAGTTTGTGTGCATGTGGTATTTTGACAATATTAGTTTTTTCCCATGGTATTTGAGGATTGAATGGCTATAAAAGGAAGAAAGAGATAGAAATTTTGTGCGCATTCGATGAGTTCACGGTAAGTGAATTGGCTTGGAATGCACGAGACTGCTAGGAGACTCATTTTTGAGAGATCTGAATATAATTTGAGAAAGTAATGATCATATTTTTTTATTGTAGGATGTATGGGAAAGGAAATAAATCAGTGTATTCTTTGTGAAGAGCAATTTTGGCAGTCCTTTGTACGTTTTACAACATGTTTTTTTGCAGTAAAAAACCTCAGATCTGGTATGCACACAATTAGATAGAGATTTGTATGAGATATATTTGTTGCAGAGAGGATCAACAACAAATATTTTTGTGACTAAATATTGTATGCAAGACAAAATCTTATGGTTCAGTCTTAGTGACAGAGAGATGTTTGGATCTTCCATTAATTATGAATGTAGAACTTGTGCTTTATGATTTGTCAATAATATGCAGAGGTTTGTGCTTGCATGCTTGTTGTGAATCTTGTAGCAAAAGTATGTGGATTCCATGACTATCTTAGGTTTGCAGGGGTTATAGTTGACAAATATTAGCATCTATGAGAGAGTTTTTCTCATGTTGATTGTACTCAAGAAGTGTTTTATAGATTTTCTTTGAGTTATGTGCATTAGTAGAGACTATTGTGACTTATAGTGAGATTTTTTAACAAGGGGAAAATCTTATAATGATGTGCTATATGCAGAGATAATCAAGTTGGATCTTCTCTTCGATATTGTATGTCAAAGGTTAGTAGTGCTCTTGAATAAGTATGCAGAGCATGATGGTGACTAATATTGTTGGTATCAATATGTTATCTTGACTGAATTAATATAGATCTGAAAACAATATGCAAGCTTTGTAGAGATTATGAACGTTTATTTCGGGAGACTTTGGTGACACATGTGTCATGACTTGGTGGGACAAAGATTTATTTGGAAAAGAATAAAATTATTGACTTGTATGTTGAATTGATTACAGTGATTGATATATTTTGATGCATGTCTTCTATTTGGAGTTGGTCATCCTCTAGGCTTGTTTGAAGATACTCTCAATATTTAGTAAAACATTTAATCTACCCTTTTTTAATGTTGAGAAGTATTAATATGCAGATGATTCCTTGAGATTTCTTTCACAGTGATATTTCATGGAGGTTATTGTCTTTATAGTTAATGGTGATTGAATGATTCTTATCTACATGGAAGAGATTGTATGTGTCTTGAATGGTTGAATATTGTAGAGATTCTATGTTGATCAATGAATGAAGATCAATCCTTGGTTGTTTTATGACTAGGTTTTTTCAAAGAGGATTTAGTTGTTAGTATTTCCATGACTATGTTTGTCAAAGATTGATAGTTGTGACAGATATTAATGATGCTACTTGAATATGTTGCTTTTCCTATGAGCATGATGATGGAACTTTTATATGTCAATCTCCTTAATGTTATGAATGTTATTGATGATGGCTTGTAGATTGTGTTTATTGGTCAATTATGCATCAAATTTATTTTGTCAATATTGTTGAAAGAAGGATTTGGCTTGGTAATCATAAGTGGCCTACTGGTATTTGGCTTCATAATGACAATCAAAATGAACAAAGGATTTTTATGGTTTCATGAAGGATATTGGCTTGTTCTATGTCAATGGATCTTGGTACTTGATAGGGTTGAGCTTGACAGTATTTGGTATCGATAGTGATTTCTTTGTGCATTGGTTGATCTAGTTGCAGTGGTTTGATTGGTATTCAGCAGTTGGTATTCAGTGACTAGTATATTGGTTTGATTTAGTGATTATGATTCTGAATTCAGTGTGATTCAGTAATAGTATTCAATTATCTAGTATTGGTATTCATAGGTTGGTTCAATGATTCAATGATACAGTGATTCAGTGGTTGGAATATTGGTTGGTAACTTGGAACATGGTTAGAGTGGTTGGTGGCCTACAAGTTTTTGATGGTTTATTGACAGGTGGATCCATTATGAAAATTTTTAAATGCAGTCCATGTAGGTGTTGAGAGTTGTAGCCTTCAATGAGGGAGGAGTTGATTCCTTCTAGTAGGATCCGGTAAACTCTATTCGAGGGCAGTAGCTCCCTTCCAATAGGAGTTGGAGAATGTGTGGATATTGTAGCCTCCTACAGGTAGGAGCTCGCGTGTTGGAAAGAGTTTGTGTTAGTAAAAAATGTAAGAAGATTTTATTTATAATAAAATAAGAAGAAAAAACGACAGCAAGAGAGGTTTTTTTCCCACATTGGGTTTCCACCTAAAATCCCAGTGTCCTTAAGTGTTGATATTTTGATCTATTTTGTGTATCTATGGTTTACATGATTTTATACTTAATTTTTCTCATGGTTTATAACACAATATCTTGATAATGGAGTAACGGTTCAATATATATGTGAAATAAAAGAATAAGTTAAGTAAATTTCAATTTGGAAAAAAATATTAATTCATCCCACCCCCTCCTTCTTAGTATTTCTAACATGGTTTAGGACAGGGAACATGATTTTCCTTATAGTTCTTAGTGAATAATTTTCTAGTGGCATATTTTTAATTTCAAATTTCCTTGGTTGATTTAAAGCACGCCCTAGAGATTTAGATTCAAAGAGACGCACCTCATGTTGGATGATTTCCTTTAAATTTTCCATAAATAGGTCTAAAAAAATATTCTCTAAAATATTCTTTACTTTGAGACTCAACTTTTAGAATTGATGAATGTGCTTTGTAACTAGACCTTTTTGTTGAATATTTACTAATTGATTAAAGAATGTATTTCCCTTTAATTTCCCATAATGTGTCATCAATTCCTCTATAAAAATGGACTAAGATATAAGAGAATAATTTTTCCTTTCACCAAGCCATTGATACCATACATGTTGGTCTTGTTCTGAAAACTTGGATGCAATATTTAATTTTTGTAAGGATGCCACTTAGTGCAAATAAAAGTATTGAGTCATTTGAAATATCCATATTACAGAATCATTACCATCAAACTTCCTCATATTGATCTTCAGAATATAGTAGTTCCTTGGTGTTGACTTGAATCCTTGATGATGTGGATATTTGATTGAAAATTCATGGTTATGGTTCTGTGATAGCATAGTCCCCATATGAGATTGATTCTCAACATAACGTTTCGCCTTATGTTCACGATTTCCTTGTATCTCCACGTTCTTTTTAGGGAGCCTCTCCAAGAGAATATTTTCCATGGAAATCATGGATTTTTTCATTTCTTCCTTATTTTCGTTCATTTTGTTTTTTATTAATTCCTTATTTTCATTCATCTTATTTTCTATTCTTTCTTTATTTTCATTCATCTTCTTTTCCATTTCTCTCTTAAGTTTTTCTTTATAACCTAATAAATCCACTTTTTTCAACATCCTACCATCTATTTCATTAAATTTATTCTCTAATTGAGATATCCTAAATTCTAAGTCGTCATTTTCTTCATCAGTCAAGGATGAGCATTTAGTAGATTTAATTGGTGTAATAGCTTTATTTGGAGGCATGTTGGAAAAAAATAACAGTACTCCTCTTGATCACAACTTTCAATCACAAAAAAAGTGTCTTCTAATCAACATATAGGTCACTAGTAAGTTACATACATTAATTTGGAAAATATTAAATGGCTAAATTTTTGTTGATATATGTATGAGATTTGAGCCCTTTTGATCTAAAAAATTGTTCTATAATACTTTGATAATTCTCTTTTTCAATTCCACGAGTGTGAATGAATTTTTAGTGCCAAGTGAATGTTATGGTAACTTTCCCAAAACTTGTTGTTTTTTTCTTACTCCCGCGAAAAAACTTGTGTAGCATCCCACATGTCCAATTATTCAAATACAATTATGAAATTTTTAATTGAGGTCCTTCTATATGTATCATGAAATCCCTGAAGATTTCACATTCTAAAAAGTCCCAAATAGGAAAATGTATAAAAATACCAAGTTGTCTTATTTAAAATTTATTTCAAAACTGTTTAGAAATCCTAACTTCCACAAGGTCTAACTCCAAAGTATAGAAAAAAAAATTCTAAAAATTGAACCAAATGTCCATTTATATTTATCCTTAATATCGTCCAAGAGCCACTATCCAAAACCTCATAGAAAATAAGTTATTGTGGAAGTTTCGAACAAACTCGTTTGAAACTGTTTTAAAGAGCACTCGGGAACTTATAATTCCTTAGAGCATATATATTAAATTATAGCAAAACTGTTGGAAATATTGATAGGGATGAATTAGTATTTCATTAATTTAGTAAAATTTTCATTTACTTAATCTTGAAAATTAATTCACATCACATAATAAATCATCCACAATGTGTGAACACAAAGATGAAACTGCAAATAAAAATTTGAATAAGAAATAATTGAAAACAATTTCTAGTTAATTCAAATCTCTTGGGAGGACACTAATCCTCTGTAAGCACCAACTTACAAAATTTATAGGCTCGAACCTGAAGACACCAATGCTTAGTAAGCACCCAATTATAGTAATTTTAGACTCCAACCTAAACTCAACCTTAAATACACCAGAACTTGGACTTTAAATCAAGCTTGAACTTGGCCTTTGAGACACCGTGATTTTGCCTTCAAAACAGGCTTTAAATATATCTTCAAATAGCAAAACTCAACCCTAAAACCCAACCTCCAAACAACATAAATTGACTCAAGAAAATTTGCCTTAAAAAAAATATTCAACCTTGTAAAAAAGACCTCAAACAAACTATAAACCCTTCCCAAGAACAATACCAAAAAAACTTCAAAATATGTGCCAAAACCCTTCCATAGAAAGCTACTTCAAATAGACTTCACTTCGCTTCTTCTTGGTTCATGAGGTATGAACTTAATACTTACACCTTCGCTCTCCTAAACATAGAACCAAACACTTGAGCCGAGTGGTTATAAATGTTACTTCTCATGATTATTTATAGTGTGCTTAGACATTGGTTTATGTTGGAAATACTGAGAGGGGGGTTTAAGCAATGTTTCATAAATTTTTAACAATCAATTGTACAATATTTTTATGTTATAACGGAAGCTACACTTCCTTCCCTAGCACCACCTTGCCACCCTATAGAATAAAATATAAATTAAGATCTTCTTAGACTCTTGTCCTAGGGGTAATGGCCCAATTACCACACTCAAACAACTTCAATTATTCCCCTTTCCATATCAATAGTTCAAATAAGAAGTGCATACCTTAGATCATCAAATGTGTTATAAAATTAAATAACAGAGAAATGGAACATGTAAATATTGTAGAAATGCAAACAAAAAAAACATAAAACAAGAGAGATATAAATGTGTGTGGTTCGCCCAATTTGGGCTACGTCCATAAAGAAACAACCGATCCTTCCTTTTATATTATCCAGCAATTTGAAGGGATGCAACCTACGAAAAATTAATTGTAACCTCATCTTCACTCTTAGAGTATCCTATTTAATTCTCACAAAGAATAATCCACAGTCGCAATACAATTCCCTCATATAAACTAAGGTTTTACTTATAGGGAAAATCCCTAAATTAACATAACTCCTACCGTAAAATATTCCACCTAATGAACAACCTAGATTGACTACAAAATTACAGTATTTGAAAAGGTAATTTTTATCTATATTTTCCTTTGGGGGTGTTTCCCCCGAACCACTGCCAGGGGGGCTAGCCCCGTGGTGGCACTAGTGAGGGGGGGGGGGGGGATCCCCCCCACACCACCCCATCAGGGACTAGGATCCAGCCATGGCTGAAACAAAACCTCTGAATAAGGAAGATAATTAAGTTCCACACCCAACAAAACCCACAAGTGATCTTACCCCAACTTCTTTCAAGTTCAATATCAAAGTCTGCTTCTAAACTATTCTCCAAAATATGCTTCAAAGATGCTTCAAAAGTGCTCCAGGGATTCTTCAAAGTTGAGTCCAAAAACAAAACTCTCTAAGTCTACTCAAAATAAGGCTCCAAATATTCTTCAAGTATGCTACAAAGATGACCTCAAGAATGCTTCAACAAGTAGTCCAAAATCTTGCTTTAATTCTACTCAAGAAGTGCCTCCAAGTTTTCTTTAACAAGTATGCTCCAAATATTCTTCAATTATGCTCAAATTCTTATCCAAAATATATAAAAAATTTATTCAAGGACTTGATCCAAATACTTCTCAATATATGATCCTAATACTGATCCAAATTCTGCTCAAGATATGATCCTAAGACTGATCAAAAGTCTGCTTAGAAATTGATACAAGATTTGCTCAAAATCGATCCAAGGTCATCTCCAAGTATGGTCAATACTCACACCTGAATACCCTTCTTTGCCTCAATACCAAGGTTTGTTATAAGAGGCCAAATTACCTCAGGATTTAGGGTGAAACACAATTTTTTGATAAGTCAAACCACATGTCTAACTTTTGTGCAAAGGATGAGCTGAGATTAGGTTGAGATTAAGCTTACAAGGTTGACTAAGTTCTGCTCCAATGATAGACTCAAACATTTAATCAAAGAATCACCACAATACCATAACCCAAGAACCATAGAAACTAGAAACCAAATCCCAAGTGCTTATTCTTCACTTTTCCTAGAAATATCCTTCTACAAACCCAAATTGACTTCAAGATCTTGCCCTAAAAGAGGCCAAAAATCACCTCAGAAATAATGAAAAAGTTTGTCAAAACCAACAATTTTTTTCATATAAGTTTAAAGCCAATCAAACCAATATTTATAACCTTTGATCCACCTTCGTTCATATTTTTTTTTAAGCACAATGCCTTAGATATTTGTCTCAAACTTTTCCTTGAATCTCTCACCAAATTCTTGCTACTAGAATGCCAATGACTAGTGTATTTATAGTGAATTTTGGAGGTCCCCTTAACTAGAGATGATCTAAGAAAAAACATGATATTCTTATGAAAATTCATTACTAAATTAAGGCTGACTTGAATGGGATGAACCAACTTGATTGGATCAGGCTTAGGATACTTAAATCATTTTTTTGACTTACACGTCATCTTCTTTCAAGCTGATTAGGACACATGCATTTTGGTAAATAAATTTTACTTTTTTAGAGGGGTTTCCACATGAGATATTAAAGCCATAAATTAATGGGGCGTGATCTAGTGAAAAACCTATTCATTTGGGTCATCAATATTCAAATATTAATATCTCTTCAACCAGGAGGACCCATAAAATGTGTCACCTATCAAATGAAATTTGCATGACAAGGGCTATCACTCTAGGAGGTCATTGTACGCAAATTCATTGAAATGTTACAGCAAATTTTCAAACAAGTACTAGCCCATTCACCCTTTTACATCAATGAAAAATTATCCCAACGATATCCCCTTTTGTTAGTGATGTCAACATGCATCCTCCCCTTATCTCAGTTATGCTTCCCTTCCTTTTCTCTCCCCCTTTTACATCAACCGAAAAGGGTGAATTGTATCTTTAGGACTACTCCCCTTGAACATATGTCTCTCAACACGACTTTTTTATTCTTATCTTTCCCTTCTTTTTCATCCTTCCAACTCTTATGCCTAGTTTCAATTTTCTTTTTCTTTGCTTGATATAGAACATATATGTTGTTTGGTATTCTTGTGGTTGTTGCAACCAATATTACTGAGCTTTATTCTCTGATTTCACACTTCTGAGAGTTAAACAAGAGATTATACCCTTAATCACACATCTCACCAACATTGAGAAGATTATGCTTCAAATCCTTGACTAGAAAATATTTGTTTCCTTCATATGTTCGCTTCCAATGCTTGCTACACCTTTTTCAAGTATCTTGACAGAAGATTTATATCCAAATTCAACACTGCCACTATTTTCTTTTAGGCTGGTATTTTTTTTTAATCTCCAGTCATATGTGTCGAGCATCCACTATCTATGTACCATTCATCTTCTTTATCTTCAATGATTAATGCTAGATTACCATATTCCTTATTTTTCCTTTCCCATTTCATCGTTGGATTATTTATCCTTATGGTTGGAGAATTTTCAATCCGATAATCCTATTCCTTGTGACCAATATTATTGCACTTGTAGATTATAATGTTCTGATTCATTAGTGGTTCAAATGGATTATAGTTTCAGTTGGTAGGTCCATAACATTTCTTGATCTATTTATTCTAGAATCATTCATGCTTCTTACATAATTGCATCGTGTATTGACTTTATAATGGATTTCTTTATGCCAAAAATTTCCACAAGAGTGACAATGGCCAAGAAAGACATTTTCATACCTGGGAGAGTAGGATGATCTTCTGAAGTTGTTTGCTCTTGGAGTTGGTTTAATACATTGGTTATGTTGGATATTCTTGGAAACATTAGCAGAAGTCTTGAAGTAATAGAAGTTCTAAATTCCCTTTTAATTTCCTCCTGCAAAGGATTGGAGCTTGTGCCTTCATAACCAAGAATTTTTTTATCTTATAGATATATTTAAAATCTAAGAATGTTATGCAACACTAACGAGGTTTTCAAGTTCTTATTAAGTTTATCAACTTCAACCTTCAATGTTACAACTTCCCCTTCAAGATTTTATACTATTCTGCATTCTTCTTCATCTACGTCTTCAACGCTTCCTCAATTCTCTTTGCTTCATCAAGATGGATCTTTAAAGGTATATTTTATTCATCACACTTTTCAAGTAAGTTTTTCAATTCTTCGTTTTTATTTCAAATCAATGCATTTTCATTTTCATATTCTGTAACTTTTCTTGAAGATCTTCATCTTCCTATTCGGTCTCTGAATATTTTCTGAGTCACTAAAATGAATCTAATCTCATATTTGGTTCTCCGTCATCCTAATAATTTACCTCTTCATCATAAAGATCATTATTTTTATCTTCTTGGGTTATGAAGAGAACTTCTCTTGCATCCAGTTCTTCCGTGTCATTTTCATTTGAAGAGTTGTTGTCTTCTTTGAATAAAGTTTTTTCATGTGGAAACTTTTATTTTCCTTAAAATTACATATCTTAGCATAATGACCTTTTGTACCATATTAGAAGCATTTAAAAGGTAACTTACCTTTGTGTTTTCTGGTTCCCGTTTCTAGATTCCTGATGAAATTTGCTTCTTCTACATCTAAATCAGTGTTAGAAGTTCCTTCGACCTTGAGCTCTTTACTTCTTGTCTTTCTTTTGGCTTTAAAATTTAATTCCTTGGTTGATGGTTCATCTTCTATAGGTATTCTCATTTAGTATGTTGTAAGGGTGATATGTAATTCTTCCATTTTCATCTTGGTCAATCCCTTGGTTTCTTCTATGACATATACCATGGCCTCATATTTCAAGGGAAGTGATCTCAGGACCTTTTATATGACCAAAGGATCTTCAATTTTTTCTCCTAATCCATTGATGGAGTTAACAACTTCATATACTTTAAGTAAGTTTCAATATCTTCTTTTTCATCCTTTTTCAAATTTTCAAAGTGAGCTCTATACATTTGAATTTTGAGCTGCTTGAATTTATCATCACCTTCATACTTATTTTTAAGTTTATCCAAAAATTATTTGGATGTGGTACACGTCATCACAGTGGACTTAATATTTCTTGACAACCCACCCATGATGGTATGAAGATATTTTTAATTGTAGCTAAACAACTTCTCATCAAGATCAGTTGGAGTATTTTTAGGAACTTTGTAACCACTTATGATGGAGAACCAAACATCCACTCCTAAAGCCTTCAAGTAGGTTTCCATACAATTGTTTTTGTGCGGGAAAATCCCCTCTGCGGACAGAGGTGATCCCTCTAGCCCTAGGGTGGGTCTAGCAACAAGGGAACATGTTGGTCTCTAAATTCCTAGTTCATAAATGAAATGTAGATTGCAATAGATGTCCTACCTCAATCCAAGCCTTAATATGTTGTAGTGATCCCTCGATCTTTTTTCTTCAATCCTTACACTCTATTGGTAGCGATATCCACACACATGCACAAATATCAAGCAATCACTCAAATAATACAAGCATACATATTCATTTACGACTATCTAAATAGTCAAGGAGAGTCAGAAACTTTGAATATTAACATAGAAAAAGATGGAGCTAGAAATCAGTCATGTCATATTAATGTATAAAAGGGAGTTTACAACCTGCGCCTTGACACTATAGACCTCCTTTAATGGGTTCAGTCTGGCATGTCTCCAAATAATTCATTCGTCGATTTGGCTCAAAGAGGCGAAAGGTTCAAACTCTCTCACACAACTATGAACTATTCTCTGTTATATTTTGCACACTAGCTCTTGGTCTGTTCTAGCTAGCAGAATCATTGGGATGAAGAGGAATTTATAGGAGTGGAGGAAGAGCTTTGGGATCCACTTATGGTGAAGGAAAGTTTTATCCCTTTGGGAAGTTGCATTTTTGTAGGAACTAGAATTCCAAAGGGAGAAACTCAAACACATCCAGTCGAACAAACATCCATGATTCCTCCCACGAAGTTGTTAGATCTTAGAATCTTTATTTCCATATTAAAATACCTTCCAAAAGTCGCTCGGTGCAGGGGTTCTTCAGAGACTGAGTGACCATGGTATGAGGCCCAGTGAAAATCTAGCCATGGGCACGAGGATATAATCACACAACGCTGACCCAAAATTACATGTTTTTAAGGGTCTACTTCAGGAATGGTCCACAGAGATTTTGTTCCTTGCATGTTAAGGGATGCAATGACATTCATTATGATGTGTGACAGTACATAGGGGTCACTATGATGGTCCTCTAGTAGTTGGAAAATGGAATGCAGGGATAGTGACAAAATGTTGTGTAACATATGCCCCCTAAAGCATGAAGTCCGAGAGAGAGGGAGGGGTGAAATGCTTTACGAGAACATGCTCAAACCAAAATTCCTCCGTCGGAGGAACTACAAGATCAAGTACGACTGATATCTCTGATACATGAGTATGAGGTATGGGCGCAACCATCCATAATAGATAACATGTAATAAGATCCATGGTATGGACACATCCATCCAGTGAGAAAGATCATAAAATAGACTTAGGTATGTTCGTAGCCATCCAATCAGAAAAGTCGTGTATACAGTCATGACAAACCAAATCGTTATGCAACCTAGGCTTCACACAAGGTACTTCTAGTACAATCCATGGAATGTGAAAAATGAACTGCAGTTGAACATCCGTGAAATCACCCGATTGAAGGCAAATGATGAGAACCTGTTGTTGAATGTGAAGAACTTGCCATTGAGGCATGCAAGCTATAAGGTACTAGAAGGGACTCTCTATATCAACTTCCTGGATAATGAGCTGAAGTCGACAAGAAGTGATCAGTCGAAGGAGGGCCATAATGTTTCCCACATCATCAACAGGAGACAGAGGAATAAGATGGTAGTGAATCAAGACTGAACATAGGATCAAGGGTTAAAAACTGCAAAAGGGACTTATCTTGAACATATTGGTGACACGACTCCAGAATTTGAGCAGTATTTGACATCGATGGATCTGAGGTCATGGTGAAAAAGAAAAGAGCAAATGAGAGGTCAAAACAGATAACCCAAACCCATGGACGAAAAATGACAAATGTGGGATGTCCCTAACCTGACACAAACTGCAGAAAAGTGTCATGTTCAAGAGCGGCATACTGCCGACGCAACTGACAACTAGTTTAATTTTCCCCCACCATTTCTGATGAGTAACCCGATTATTTTTGGAAACAAGCTTGAAGGGGATAGCATATGCTTGTCATGTAAGTTTTTCCTTCAGAAAAATCCATCCTAGTACATTTTACGAGCCCTAGGAAGGAGGAACTCAGTAACGTCATGGCGATGACTCCAATTTCATTTAGATTTAACGAGTCTAACAAAGGGAAAACTCAACGTCTTTTCATGTTTAGATAGTTTGAAAAGAGGCAAAAAAGAAAACTCTAGAAGGTCCCTTTTTTTAGGTTGTCTCTCAAATCCAAAATGGTAGAAAAATATATCTTACTGAACTTCTTGGCCATATTTGAATAAGGTATTCATTTTTCGTAAATAATCTATCCCATCCCAAAAATGGGGTAAACATATACTGGGCAGATGACGTTTCGCGGTCTTTAGTGAGTTCAAAATGACAAGAGCTAGGAAATATTTTCATATTTTGAGAGTCAGAAAAGAGCTGAAAGATAACTCCAGGCGATGAATTTTTCGTGTTTTTAACGAGTCAAAAAAAGTAATAAAATACAACTCATTTCCTCTTCGTTGCTAGTTTTAGGACCTATTGTTACACAAGAAACAAATGTAAAACCCATTTTCAAGAAAAAATAAGTTAAAATAACCAAAAATGTGCCCAACAACCTAATTAGGGGCAGGAAAGGTTATAAAATAACTCAATAGTAAAAAAAAATCACTTTTACCTATTCACTTTCTTGTGAGCACTTTTACCGGTTTTCACTGTGATTTTGAGGAGCCGACTATAGGCGATCTAGGAGGCCATTGACGAATCCACTTCTTCCAGGTAAGAGCCATGAACTTCCGCTGTAATTTAATACATTTTCCATATGTTTTCATGCTTCGATACATTTTATGGAAAAGTTTTAAAGTTCATATCTGCAGCAATCAGAGCCAGTTCTCGACACGGAGCTGCGCCGACCTCCATGATTTTTATACATGGAAAGCATCGCTTGATGATTTTTTTTGAAAAACAACTACGTTGAACATCGCGCATAATTTTTTTCAAAGTCTTTTCCAAATTTTTTTGTCAAAATAGATTTAGTTTTTAGCAACATGGCTTATGGAATCTTGTATTTTTTTTTGCAAGAAGAATCAACAATTGTAATGACAATAGAATGAAACAAGCGGGAGCATCGGGTAGAAGATGCACAGGACATGGAGGACCGTTCATGCTTAGATGCTCTGTGGAGCTGTGGGCTCCTTAAATTTTTCATGGCCCCATGTCTGAGAGCTCAATTAGAGCTATTGCAATACTTGATTAGTGTATGGGACATTGACCAAGAGAAATCATAATCCATCAACAGGAATTGGAGATAGAAGTCTCCAATATCTACTTCATAATAGGATTGTCACGAAGGGGAGAGCGAGCACGAATGAAAATTACTCAGATCCTTGGAGATAGCATGGCCATGTTGATAGGGAGAACTTTTCCTGAAGCAAGAAAAGCACGTAAAAGCAGTAAACTAGACATCTAGACAGTGCACAACTTACCTTTGAGGGTAGTGTTGCATACCATTACTCGGGTTTCCGGATCTCAGGCTCCCCATGAAGCCACAAAGACAAATTTCCAATTAGCCATAGATTTCATTTCTCCAACAATCTTCAATTGGGAAGAAGTAGTGACGATAAATATGAAACGTCAGCTGACTAAGTGTAAAAATGGTAAGCTAAAGGAATTTGGGTATGGGTCCATTTTGATATCGTTCTTCATGGAACAGTTACCGATATTCTAATGTGAGGAGGTAGATGTACCTACGCCACCACCACCAGAGCCATGGATGGTATGTTGGGCTAGGTTGATGCCTCGATCAGGAGGTGGGCAACATATGTCATGGAGACCAAAGTTCTTTGACTAGTTGAGACAACAAATCATCACAGTGGAGGACTGGCCATATACCGGTACTGATTTCAGGGGTGATCCAGATCTTCCACTTCCGAAAAGGGACCACTGGGATGAGGACAGAGGTAAAATCTCATTTTTTAGATTTCTATGAGTATTGCGATTTTTTTTTTGTTTATATATATGTGTGTTCTGATATCTTCTCATGTGTCGCAAATGTTGGACCAGAGAGACCCGCGTGGATGTCTCCAATACTTCAGAGGGTCGAAAGAGAGTTTTAAGTGGCCCCTCATGGCGAGGGAGGTGATAACAAGGAATAAATTGCACGTAACCTATAGGGACTCAAGAGCGGGAACCCGAAGTATGTTAGATTTGAGGGCATTCCTCGTCCTTACCAGTAGAAAACTATGGTGGTTTCTAACCGCATTCATCTACTACTGAGATGTGTCATATGGGAAGTGACGTGCTATCATGAGCACCATGCTAATTAGACTCCTAGGTTTTATTTATGCATTTTTTTTATTGACGGGGCGTCTCAGGATATAACTGAAACACATACATATTTTTTGAACTATGATGTTAAAGCCTATGAAAACAATCAATATATATATATATATATATATATATATATATAGATATTCTTATTTTCCTGTCTAAATCTTACTATGTAATGATGATTCTTTTACGAATTCCGCAAATGTATATCTAATACAAGATTAGCTACTGCATCAGTTAACGTATTCATTCTTCTGGGAATATTCTGATATGTAATATAACCAAAATTCCTTTCTAACAAACAAACATGTAAATACATGTTTAGACTCTGAGGGTTTCTGACATAATAACGCCCATTGAGTTGGAGAACAATAAGCTGAGAATCTAGGTTTACAATTAATTCACGAATGTCGAGGGAAATAGCTTTAGTTAGAAGTTCGATAACTGCATTGTATTCAGCGACATTGTTAGTTGTACATTCTAGACAAATGACTTGAAGGTCTACTAACTCACTGTTATGATCATAAATTACCCAAGCCGTGGAGGATAGGTTCTGGGTACTGCGGAAGGCACCGTCAAAAAAACTGACAAAAGGAGTGACAAACATCTGCACAGTAAGCAAAGACATAATAAGCAGGAAAAACTTCTCGCAAAGCCCACCAAGCCAAAAATGTACAAAAATGAAAAATCACACTTATGTACAGAAGAAATGCATGAGAAAACTCATGGATAATATTTCTTGAGATACAGCTTGTTTCGGGGCTAATCCAGGGGATTGCCTTCATAATCAATAAGCTCATAGGCCCCTTTTTGCAAAACAAGTTTAATGATGTAGGGCCCATGCCACATGGGTTCGAATTTACCTTCCCCCAGCTTATCATGGGCTTGGTCATACAAGAGGACCAAGTCTCCTTCTACGAAGGTACGAGGGGAAATTGTCTGGTCAAATTGGGCTTTGACCCACTTTTTATGTGCTTCTATAACTAGAGAAACGAAGTGGCAAGTTTCATCACGCCTCTCCAAATATAGAAGACGTTCTTCCTTTGGCGAAGTATTCAACAATAATTCGACAGCTAGCTTGAGTAAAGGAATTTCACATTCAATTGGAAGGGTAGCTTCTAGACCATAAACAAGTTAAAATGGTGTGAATCTGGTTGCATCCTTCACTAAGGTTTGGTAAGCCCAGGGAGCTGAGAACAACATGAGATGTGAATTGGACTTGTGCATCCCAATAGTATGCTAAAGCATAGTGACTAAAACTTTGTTCACAGCTTCGACCTGACCATTGGCTTGGACGTAGTATGGTGTTGAGCTGTCGTGACGCAAACCCAACTGATTAGTTAGCTTAGCCATCATATAACGGTGAAAATGGGAGCTATGGTCAGTGACAATTTCTTGAGGGACTCTAAATCTGGAAATCACGTGATTGAAGAGAAATTGAGCGCATTTCTTATCATTAGTTGTGAATGTAAACATTGCTTCGTCCCATTCGGTGAAGTAGTCGACAGCTACAATAATATAATCATGCCCCCTGGTCAAGCGACGGTTACATGTCATAAAATCGATACCCCACTTCACAAAAGGACCAATGGTAATGACTTGATGGAGGTGAGAAGGTGGCGCGCACATCTTACGCTGGTAGATTTGACACTCGCGACATTTATAGACAACGAGGATACAATCTTTGAAAATGGTAGGCCAAAAATACCCAGCACAAAGAATTTTTTGACCAGTAACATACCCAGACATGTGACTGGCACACGCACTAGAATGGTTTTCATTAAGTACTTTTTCAGCTTCCTCGAGGGTTAAACACCAATGGAGGACGGAATCACCTCTAATGCGGTATAAAGTATCTCCGACTATGTGATACAGTTGTGAATGATGATAGATATGTCAAATATCATCTTTCGTCAACTCAAACCGAAAAGTAGAAGTCTGGAGATAAACGATGATATCACCGTACCATGGATCGAGGGTGCTAATCAGAAAAAGAGTATCGTCTGGAGATAAACGATGATATCACCGTACCATGGATCGAGGGTGCTAATCAGAAAAAGAGTATCGTCTGGAGATAAACGATGATATCACCGTACCATGGATCGAGGGTGCTAATCAAAACTGGAAGGAGCAGAGGCAGAGCGTAAGGAGCAGATCAATTCAGAAAAAACCAACGATTTCTTTGATTTGGCGACAGTGAACTCCAAATCGAACTCTTGGAGGATAAATATCCACTTTGAGTACTTGCCCCCCAGAAAATATCGAGTTAAAATATAGGTCATGGGGTTGCAATCAGAAATCACGGTCATGTTGTGGAGTAAAATATAATGGCGGAAACGTTGTACGGCTTGAACAAATGCCAACACCAATTTTTTGACATGATCATAACGCGTTTCAATGTCGATAATATTGCGGCTGACATAATAGATTACATGCTCATTACCATCATCATCGTCTTGTACCAAAACCATGGTGATAGGGCTAAAAGTGGTTGCCAAATAGAGTAAATAATCTCAATGATAATTTGGGGGATGCAAAAGAGGAGCATTGACAAGAATGGTATTCAGTGCATCGAAATATTTTTGCACAATCTCATCCCATAGGAATGGGACGACTTTCTTAAGTAACCGCATAAAACCTTTGGCTACCTCAGCATATTTCGGTATGAAATGACGCCGGAAATTAGATTTCCCTTGGAAACTCTACAACTGGTGTAAAGAGGAAGGGGAGGGGAGATTAATGATAGCTTTGACCTTAAGAGGATCAAGATGAATATCGTCTTTGGAAACAAAAAACCCAAGGAGTCTGCCGGATTCAGAACAGAAGACACATTTATGCGGATTAAGCCCAATGTTGTAGTGTCTACAATGAAGAAAATTTTGATAGAGGTGTTCCGGGTGGTCCTGACGCTTAGTGGAATGAGCCGGGAGGTCATCCAAGTAAGGCTGAAAATGTGCTTAATATCGTGAAAAGCATATGACATTGCCCATTGGAACGTGGCACCATCATTTTTCAGGACAAAAGGGAGCTTTTTATACACGAAGGTGGTTTTATGTTGATCAGCCAGTAGTATATTAGTCTATTTATAACTAGAGAACATGTCCATAAGGGAGAAAATGTCACTCCCAGCACACTCATCAATAATTTGGTCGACAAAGGGAGTGGGATAGTTATCCTTGGGACAAGCACAATTGATATCACGGTAATCCACACAAACTTGAATGGTGCCCTACTTTTTGTACACAGGGACAATGTTAGAGACCCAATCTATCAACGGGTTCGGATAAATGAAGCCTGCTTTGAGAATTTTTTTAACTTCTCCCTTTATGGCAACTGCCTTTCTAGGGTTCACAGGACAAAGACATTGGTGAACAGGTTTCACATCAGGGTAAGTGGGTATCTCGTGTACTGCTATACTTGGATCAATGTTGGGCATTTCCTCGTATGGCCAAGCGAAAACGCCTCGAAATTCACGGAAGAGGCTAGTATAGACCTCAATTTCATCAGGAGAACAAGTCACCCCAATATGGATGTTCTCGACAACCCCAGGTTTAACGGAGATGTCAATAGGAATCATCTAAATTATATTTCCCATGTTGCCCTCCGCAAAAACTTCATGTGTCAAAATAGGCATTTGAAGCAGTTAGGAAGGAGCTCAGGAAGAAAAATTCTTAAGATAGGCAAACATTGTCCCAAGACTAGGTAAAAAGGAGGAACAATGATGATTATCGTCCGAGGGAGGATCCTCGAGAGACATGGTTTCCACGATGGCTTCATTAGTTGGAAATGTCTCGTTCAAGGGATTAGGAGAATCTAAAGCAACAATACAAGGGGATTGAGAATACATGTCGAGAGGCATAGTTAAAGAAGTATGATCATAAGGAGAAGCCGAAGCCGAGACAATTTCAGCGTAGTTGATTTTGGCGGGGCTTAACAACATAACGTCACCGAAGGAATCCATTTGATCAGAGGAAGGTGTTATCACTATAAAAAAAAAAAAAAAAAATTAAAACATGGCATGTCAACTCTGTTTTGATCATGATCAAAATAGTTTTGAAAGTCATTTTAGCATGGTTAAGGGTATGTCATAGTTTTGGAGGTTTAGTGTTCACCATCAAAATTCAAAAAGGTCTTAGGTCCATTCCATAGTTAAAAAGTTCACATTTTTCATTTAAGGTTCATCTAAGTAGGTTTTAGGTCGATTTTTGCAATTAGCCATAAATCCACAGTTTTTTAGCATCGTTAGTTCAAAAAGTGTGTTTTGCGCTACAAAAGCGCTGCTACTTTCATAGCGCAAATTGCAAAATTTACACTGTGAGCACTACGAAAGCGCAGTTTCATAGCTATCGTGTCAAATAAGCTAGGATTTGTTAGTTTCAATTGGGGAATGACATGATAAGAGTATGGTGAGTCAGTTAATTACCAGATTCGTTGCACCCACTTGTCCTACAGTCATCATATTCATGATAAGGTATTAATCAAACATCATTTGGTCATGAAGTGACATCTTAATTCTAATTTTTGCCTAATTGAGTCATTAATGTTTCATTCACCTTCACATATGTTGTCCAAGCTCTGAAACAGTAAGGATAATTTTATGGTTGTTCCATCCAAATACAACTCTCATCAAATCAAGTGAGGTTGATTCATCAAATAAAGCGAGGCTGTTCATCTAGTCAAGAGAGTCTGCTTTACAGTTTTTAGAGAAACAAACAGGCTTTCTACAGGAAACATGGTAGAGGAAAAGAAGATCCACAGAGGGGGAAATTTTCTAAGATACGAACTTGAGGATGCAGATGCTGTTATAGAGGATCAAAGGGTAATGGAGGCTTTTAGCAAGGCTGGTTGTCTCAAATTTTGTGACAAGCTACAGTGTTGCCACACTCAAGTGTCCAAAGAGTTTGCTCTACATTTCAGTGGAACCACTACCAAAGTTGGAATGATAAATATGCCAGTGACACCTGAGATCATAACTTCTGTGACAGAGATACCAAGGGGACAACAATCTTGGTTTAAAGGTTTTAGGTTTGACATGGAGCCATGTAAGGAATTTTTGAAACCTGAATTTGTAGACATGGACTTGAACAATGCAATACCCATGACCTGTATCAAGGGTAACTATGCAAAGCTACTATTCAACATCCAAAGATATTTCACATGTGAAGGCAAGTGCCATAAATTCTACACTTATCATTTTAAATTATTGTTGCATTTCACATGAATGATATCATTAGATTTTCCATTTTACTTGCATAGAAGCCTTTCCAAAATGGCTGAAAAAGTCCAAGCTAAATCTGATGGTTGTGAAACATCTCTGTTTCATCATGGTTTGATTAAATTAATGGTTTTAAATGAGCTACAGAAAATAAATAGAGATTGGTCTTCCTTTTTATTTATGAGTGGATTTGAAATGGAAGCCCTAACCCTAGCTAGAAACCCTAAGATCAAGGGAAATCCTTCACCGCCAGTAGCAGAATCCAGTCAACCAGTTGTTACCAAAGCTAAGAGGTTGTGAAGTTGAAAACAAGGAAATAGGTTGAAGATAGAACTGAGAAAGCATCAGTGCTTGTTTCAAAATCCCCATCACCTACAAAACAAAAAGTAGAAAAGTTCAAAGAAACAAAACAAAAACAGGTGGCCAATAAGCAGGAGAGCCAGAGAAAGACAAGAAGTCAAGTATCAGCGTCAAAGGAAAAAGCAATTGTTTCAATGGAAAAATACAGTCCAATGATGAAAGGCAACTTGGATGATATACTGCATGCAATAGACGTATAAGAATCACCCATTGTGCTGGAAAATTTCATTGAAATGAATGAACCCAAATAGAGAAAAATGAAATCAGCAAAGAAATTGGAATTTGAAGGTGAGAATGCAGTTTTTGTTTTTCAAGCTAGGAAACCTTTAACCATTCATGAAAATATACTCCAAGAAGGCAACAAAGATATCCAAGTAACCATTGAAGTAGCCAAAGTCTCTGAAGAGGTAGTTGATCTCTCATCACCTATAGTGGAGCATGCAGCTAGCAAGATTGAGAAGGGAAAGGAACACATGTCAGAAAGTCAAATGCTGGAAGAAAAGTTGAAGCTAGAAAATCAAGAGATGGAAATGATGAGAAAGAGGGTGAGACCGCACAACATTGAAAATACATAATTCAAGAGATTGAAAGCTGTTTGGGAAGGTCAAACAGTGGCTAGGTCAGAGATCCCAAGCAGTGCACAACAGTTCTTCACATGGACAGTTCCAGCCATTAAAGAAGCAAAATTTGTTAGAGTGATCAACACTCATTTGAGAGAAAGTAATAGAAAGCTAAGAGGCAAAGTAGAGGATTTGGAGCTACAATTAAGACAGTCTCAAGATGAACTAAAGAGAAAAGGTACAAAATGACAAATTCAAAACAAACTCTAAATGGAAAATGAGAACTAAATTTTGTGAAGATTATGTTTTTAATCCAAATAGCTGATGGTTTTGATGAAGCTAATAATATTCTGAAGTTGTGGTACCCTTTTTTTTTAAATTTTGTCAAGATCTAGTTAAAACTTCTTGCACATCAGTTTCGTAGCGCCTGTAGTGCAAAAAGGGGGAAATGCGCTACGAAACTGCTGTAGCGGCTTTTTCACCCTTTTTCTTATCAAATTTTGGAGGGAAGACAAGGTATTTTGATTTGAAATTTCTATGGAAGTTATATCAAGTGAATATCAAGGTAAATTTGAAGGAAAGAAGGTTAAATTTTGAAGGAAAATGGGTAAACAGACCGCGCTACGAAAAGTGCTATGAAACTGTGCTTTTTTCGTAGCACAGGTTTGTTTTCATTATTTTGAGAAGTTCAAAATGGTTTCGCACAGCTGTCATGAAGGGATGACTTGGGACATATGTCAATCATGTTCTTAACATAAATTAGCCTCAAAATTATCAGTTGGAAGTGGTCATAATATCTCAAGAAACTAAAGGGATCCTAAGCCTAAAAACAGGGGAGAAGTTTCCTAAATTGCAGGAGATCAACATCATCAGCATCATGGTCATAACAGGTTGGAGCTCATCATCAGAATTTGAATTAATGGAAAGATAGGTGGAAAATGATGTAATTAAGTTTAGATAAATTTGTTTTGAGTGGAATCAAAAGAGTTCTAATTCTATTTGTAATAGGACTCTATATCAGTTTTACAGTTGTGTTTGTAATAAATACCATGTTTCATGGTTAGTATAGGTGTCATGCATAGGAATTCGATGTATCTAGTTGTAGATAAGTTTATCTTATGATGTAAATGATCTATAAAATATCAAGGGGTCGAAATAGAAAGGGTTGGACATTTGTTAGCAAAAAGACTATGTTTTATGTAAGTGACTGTTTTTAGCCTAATACAGAATTTCTACTTAGACAACTCAAGATTCATAAGGAGTTCTTGTATGTTCTTGTTCTAATGGCATATTTTTATTATTCTATTTCATTGATGTTTTCTTATGTTACTCATAATTCATCAATGATGCTCTGACTTCCTTCATAAACAAGTTGATTGTGTGTTTCACTGTTCTACATGTTTATTCCTTGATTTGAACTCTGATATGCCTTGACTTCCATGCTAGGTAGATTATCTTGGTTTTTCTGAAGCTATCATGACTCCATAAGCCCAATGTACACTTTCTAATGTGATTTACAACTAGTTTAAATCATTTATATGTTTTTATCTCATATAGAGTTAGCCATCTACATATTTATCAAAAATCAAAAAACTCTTGAGAGAGCCCTCTCAGGTTAAGGAGGCTAAGCCTCAACCAAAATATTGGTTTGAAATAGTTTCACAAGATTGGTTTGATGAGCAGCCTATCAAGTCTGATTTTGTGATAGCAGAAGGAATGATCCACGAATCTGATTTCATGGATATCATATTGACAAAGGCAATGTTGGGAGGTGGGAGGTTGAAAATACCCATTAAGACATAATCTTTAAAAATACCTGCTCCCACACTCTCATATGGAATATTGGTATGCTCCACATACGAAACATTGCCTTCAGAGGGAGTAGCAATGAAGAAATACAATTGGTCGACTGTCACTATCTTCCCTTGGTGGGGAAAATGAAGCACACAGAACAAAGAGGAAGGCATGAAATGCATAGCATGGGTCCAACTCCGTCCAAGTAGAAGATTGTAATTCAAATTGGCGTTAACAACCTCTACCTTGACGTTGATTGTCTTGCCTTCCAACGTGATAGGCAAGCTCGGGAGGATACCAAAAGGAGGAGAAACTCTTCCATCAAAAGCCTCCAGGGTATTAGGACATTGACTCAAAGAAGGAGAACCAATGGCTTTCCAAAAAGATACAAGCATAATGCATGTAGATGCACCTTCATTGATTAAAGTTCAATGAATGGTATTTGAGTTAATGATAACCTGGATAAGAAAAGAAATCTGGTAGGGTAGACATGGAACATGGTTCTCCAAATCGAAATAATAAGTTCAGAGTCAGCCAGATCGATTCCTCCAATGGTGGATAGCAATGATTTTCGTTATGTAGGACAGCTTTGAAGAACCTGTTATACTCCTGCATTTTTATAATATCACCAGATGACTGCCTATTCCTTATATTTTTCTTGCTGAAAATAATATTCCATGACTATCATTTATTTTCAAAAATTAAAGGAGATCCTAGGTGACAAATATGTCAAACAAGCCCATCTACTATTTGATTCAGCTAAAAGAGGAAAACAAATTCTGACTAAGTGTGATGGAAAGCCAAATCTCACTACCTTCATTATTTTTCATTTAACCTCTCCATTACCTTTCATTTTACATTCTCTGACATTCTCATGCTCTTAGATCCGATTTCTAACCCTAATCCCCTCATTTTAACCTTTTCCCCCTTCTTAAACCTCTTTCCCTATGCTAAAACCCCATTCCCATTGCTAATATCCCTTCCCCTTTGCTCATTCCCCTTTTATTCAAATAAAAAAAATATATAAAACCCACTTTTATATTTTTTTTAAATAAATCTATTGAGGCCCACTTTTAAAATAGACCCTATCTATTTCACCCAAACCCTATTTATTAAACCCCGAATCCTATTGTGTTAAAAACCCCAACTCGCCTTTATATTTAAAACGCCTCTACTTTAAACTATTTCCCCCTCCTTTTCATTTCATTTACCCCACCATGTTAATATTAACCCTAGCCCCACTTTATGTTTTAACCCGTTGTTCCATTCAATCTTGACCCCACCTATCATACCAACCCACTATCATCCCGTCGCCCGACCACTGTCCAATCCCCACTATCTAATCTGACGGCCCTCGCACCTTTTCGTAAACCCAACTACCTGATGTTTAAAACCTTCAGAGGGTTGTGAAATGGGCAGTTTTTCAACCCTCCCATCTGTCACGCGTCGCCCCTCCACTTTTTCGCATCCCCTCAAACTGAACCACCAAACCGCCTATACACCGTGTGATAAACCGAAAACCACCTCCTTGCACATAATGAAAACCATCCACTATTTCAAATGGAAACCACCTGCCCATCGCGCCTATATGATAAACCCATTTTCCCTTCACTATGTCGATAAACCATCGTTTCTCACCTCCTTGAGGACTTACGTCTTGTTAACGAATTGTTTTGAATTTTGCAAGTAATCTGCATATTAGAAGATAGGGTAAACAACTCTCGGGTCTAGTTCCAACAATTTGAAAGGTAAAAGTTTCACTGTGACAGTGAAAGGTAAAGGAGGTAAGCAAAGCAATCAAGGGTAAAGGTGTGAAAAGATAAAAGGCAAATAAAGAGGTAAAAGAAGAAATTAAAAGTAACAGCATAGGCAATAAAAGGATGTGCAGATAAAGAGAGGTTAGAGTTAAAGGAAAAATCAGAGAGAAGATCAACGAGGAAGACAAAGCCAGATGTCGGTCACCTCCAGCTTAATTTTGATTTAATGAAAGCTACCATAGTTAATATTACAGTCTGTGATATTTTAGCATCAGTTCAGAAGTTATTATAAAAGTTACTTTTGCATGCAGTTGGTCAAAGAAGCAGTTAATTTGAAAGTTGTTGTTACAGTAGGTCTGTCATAGATATTTTTGGCTTGGGTCTTGCATGGTCTCAAATGTCAAAAATTCATTTACTCTGTAGTGATTGCAGTCTGTCACCCTATATTAGGGCAACCACCTCAGTTGCAGTTAAATACTGCATGTATTTTTCATTATTAGTGTTGGTTGGTTGGCTAGTTTGGACTTTGTTTAGACTCTGAGTTGCAAAGATCATCGTGTTGGAGCACTGTAACTGTTTTTGAACTGGACATCAGTAATACAAGAAATTTCACAGGATCCTTGAGCTATGTTAATGATGATTTTATTCCTTTATGTTAGTGTTTTCCTTTGTTTCTTCCATACTGTGCATCAATTTCTCTGACAAAAAAATAGAAAGTGTAGATTAAGATATGCTGCTTGAGCACCTTAATTATGTCTGTTATTGTTATCTTAATGTTTTCCTCTAAAAGTATAACTAAAGAATTTTTAAATGCTCTTTAGTATTGTTGGATTGTTGTCTTGAGGTTTTCTTTGTGAAGTATAGCTGAAGAATTCTTAAATGCTCCTCAGTTTTACCAAACTGTTATCCTAAGGCTTTCTTTGAAGTTTAATTAAAGAATTCTTAACTGCTCTTTGATTTCACTGAATTGTTATCTTGAATGTTTTCCTCTAAACACTAGAATTCAGAATTCAGAGACTTTCTGCTATGCTTTTATGTTGAAGTATAGTTAAAGAATTCTTAATTTCCCTTTAGCTTTACTGAACTCACTACCATCTCATATTCATCTTGCCACAGAGATCCATTTGATATAGTTAGTTTGCCCCGTGAAAACCCTTGAAAATTTGATGCACACTTCAGCCCTTTTATGACTCCATATCCCAATGGATTAAGCTTCCCATGATCTATCTATCCAACCAAACAAACAACCCCAATCTTTATAACTAGCCTAAAATCAGGAAATATAATCATAAAGATAAATCAGTTAATCATAAATATAGAGAGAACCCTCTTTGAGCCCAGCAAGGCTAGGTCCCAACTCCAAAGTGGTTTGATGTGGTTCCCTGCTACTTGTCCTTGCCAATATTACAAATTACAGGGAACTAACATAATGGTGACCATACTGGGGAATTTTTGAGAAAACCTAATATTATCAAAAATCGAACAAAAACCCAGTCAAAATACTGTGTGAATTAAGTGTTTTTTTCACAGATTGGTTTTCTTTTCAGCTATTATAAAACTTTCAATCTCTTTGTGCCTTGGGTCTAAATTCTGGTTTCTAAAAGAATCTGTACCAGATCCCATCCTGACCCAAACCCTCCTGCAATAGTTGACAATCCAGAGAAAATCCTAAGGAAAGCCCTTAGATCTGAGAGTTCAACTGATAGCAAGACTATTCACAAGGCAAGTTCCCTACGTAAAAACCTTAAAAACTTGCAGGATATTCAATTTGACTCACACTTTGAACAAATCTTGTTCATGACTAAATCCCACAATTGGATAACCAAGATAGTCTTGGACCCATCCATCTTACAGCAGAGTCCTATTGTAGACTCGCCTCTACCCCCACTCATACACACATTGTCCACCTTCCTCCATTCAACCCTCCACCTCCTTTTTTCAACCCTCCATTTTTTAACCCCCCTTGGGTTCCCCAACCACCAGCAATGGCAGCCTGATATGCCCCCTTGGTCCTACCATTACCTTTAGTGCCTCTACCACAGGACAATCAGTCCAAAATCCCCCTATTTGATGAAATTAGTTCTACAACTGCTCAATAACATGTGGATAAAATGGTTGAATCTTTTGATCGACAAGAGATAGATGATGAAACTATTAATATAAGAATGTTTTCCCAAAGCTTAGGGGGAGAAGCAAGAAATTGGTTTAAAGGCCTAACCCCTAATATTATACATGACCTCCCTACTTTTCACCAATTGTTCCTAAATAAATGGGAAGTCAAGAAAAATCCTCTCTAGATCTTGTTAGAATATGAGAACATCAAGAGAAACTTTGGAGAGAGTGTCAAAGATTACTGCACTAGGTTCAACAGTGTATATAACACCCTCCCTCCTCACATGAAACCTCCATAAGGTCTAGCCCTAATGAAATTTCCAGATGGTTTTGACCTATATATGGCTTATCAACTAAGATAAAGGTACCCTCCTACATTAGAAGACATGAAGAGGGGTGAAGTAAGTGTGGAAGCAAACCTGATTGCCAAAAGAGCTAGAATGAAAAATTAAAAGAGAGTCACATATAGGGAAGAGGCTGTAGCCTCCACATATGATACTAAGATTGATAACCTTGTTAGAACCATGGAGAGGATGATGTAGAGAATCAACCTAAATGAGAGATATTTCCCCGAAAACCAGGCAGCTCCTCAAAATAGAAACTAGAACCAAAGCCAAAACTTTAGGAGAAACCCTCCTCAAATAAGACAGAGGGAACAGAGAGGACTTGACCAGAAAATTAGGCCTCCTTTCCAAGAAAAATATGCTGATGAGGATGAGGGGGTGAATGAAGAGCTAGAATAAATTAAAATTAATCTAATGGGAGTTAATGATGAGGATAATGTTTTCCTCACTGAGGAAGAGCAAGGCATATTTGCCCCAACTCAAGTTGAAGAAGAATGCCAAGAATCTGAGGACTATAAACAAGGATTCGAAAATGTTATCATGGAGGTGCATAGAAAATATGACCTCAGAAGCAAGAAAGCCCGGGACATTCCCAAGAGAAAGAATTCTGAAAATTATGCTAGAAAGGCCCTAGAAACTAATCCTAAAATGACAGCAGAAAGTTCAAATAAAATGGTTAAAAGTTCTGATAAAAATAAAAGAAAAAACAATCTAGAAATCAGCACTAGTAAATCAAATATCAACCCTAACAAAACTGATCCAGCTGATATCCCTAATGCAAATCAACAATCTGAAGTTGCTGCAAAAATAATGTCTGATAAAATTGATTTAAATCTGCCAAAGACACAAACACCATTTAGTATTGAGAATGAAATTGCCAAAATAAATATTTCCATACCTCGCACTAAATTGGTAGTCCAAGACATATATAGATCCCAAGTTTTGAAAGCACTAAACATAGGAGAAAATATTGATACTTTGAATTTAAATGATGACAAACCTGAGCTTTTGTTTGGTCCTGAAGTAGAAGGTAAATTCCAAGAGGGAGGTGTGCCCCCATTTTATGTCAGTTTGAATATTGATGATAAAGTCATCCATAATGCTATGTTAGATTCAGGAGCATCTCATAACCTCATGCCAAAGGTAATTATGGAGAAACTAGGCCTTGAGATAACAAGACAATACAAATACCTGTACTCTTTTGACTCCAGTAGAGTTAAATGTCTAGGCCTGATCAAATATCTCTGTGTTACTTTAGCACAAATACCAGCCAAAAGCCTAGTAATGGATATTGTGGTAGCTAACATTCCCCCTAAGTATGGCATGCTTCTATCATGCTCATGGGGAGCCAAGCTTCAAGCCACCCACCAAATGGATATGACATATGCTACCATACCAATCTTTAGTCAACCAAGAAGACTGTATAGGGAAACTCATATGAAATACATGGAAAACAGTCAAGAAAAGCCCGATAACTCCCCTCTCTACTTCGTCCACTCATGCCTTGATTCATTTATCCTTTACAATGATGAAAACATTAATGAACAAGTAGCAGTTAATGAACAAACAACTGAGAAAAGAAGAAGGAAAGGAAGAACAGCCAGACCAAATAGAAAATGAACTACACAAGACTGAACTTGAACCTCTTTGGAGCATGAGTTTTGATGGTTCTTGTGGCAAAACTGGATCAGGAGCAGGTGTTTGGGTACATAGCACTAGGGACAACCACGCATAGGGTCACTCTTACAAACCGAACTTTCATTGTACAAATAATATAGCATAGTATGAGGCACTCCTTCTAGGGCTACAATTACTGAATAAATTAGAAGCCAAAATGATCTCTGTCCATGGGGATTCTGAGCTAGTCATTAGGATAATTAAGGGAGAATATTAAGTTAAGCATCCTAGATTAAGAGCATACAAAAATGTTGCCCTTGACCTCCTAAAAACATTCAAATAATATGACCTTGCCTCTATCCCAATTCATCAAAATATCCTTGCCAATGGACTAGCAGTTTTAGCTAGCACTTGTCAAATACCCCATCATAACAAACAATACACAGTATAGGTTAAATATAGACCAATAGTCCCTAACAATATGAGATATTGACAAGTTTTTGAAGATGAACAACAAATTGAATATTTCCTGCAATCCAAAAATGAGATTGAGATTCTAATTTCAAACTTAGATAATGAAGAGGACTGCTCTACTCAGGAACAAACATGTAGGGAACAACCTCCTCATGTTGGTGATATAAATATGTTAGCAAAGAAAGACCCACATGCGACAGAAATGTGTGAAGATCCAAAAAAAGAAGAATTTGAAGTATTACAGTTTAGATATAATACCTTACCAAGAGGACTTGTCCCTCTAGACAAACTTTTTGATTTCAATGATGTTGCTAGAAAGCCAAAAATGGAACCCACTAAAGCAAATGTAGAAGAGTGCAACCTGGGCAGTGAGCAAGAGCCCAAGATGGTAAAACTATCAAAGACACTACCATCACATATAAAGCAGAAATATATTAATTTATTCAAATAATTTATTGATGTGTTTGCCTGGAATTATGAAGACTTGAAGTCCTATGATATTGATATCATTCAGCACAAAATTCCACTCAAAGAGATCCAGAAGCCCTTTAAATAGAAGCTACATAGAATAAACCCTGTCCAAATGCCACTAGTTGAGAAAGAGATAAAGAAAATGTACAATGTTGGGATAATAGTCCCACTCTAGTACTCAGAATGGGTCTCAAATCTTGTATCTGTGAGGAAGAAGACAAGAGAGATTAGACTCTACATAGACTTTATAAATCTAAATAAAGCATCCCTGAAGGAAAACTACCCTTTACCAAAGATGGACCACATATTGCAAAGGGTATTGGGCTCCAAAAGGATCTCTCTGCTAGATGGTTTTTCAGGGTACAATCAGGTGCTAGTACATCCAGATGATCAACACAAAATAGCTTTCACTACCCCTTGGGGCACATTTATGTATGTAAAAATGCCTTTTGGATTTAAAAATGTTGGAGCCACCTTTCAAATAACAATGTATATTGCTTTCTTAGAATAAATAGGTTTATTCATTGTGATATATCTTGATGATATCACAGTGTATTCAAAAACTGATGAAGAACATCTAGCTCATTTGAGAAAGGTCTTTGAGAAATGCAGAAATTATGGCTTGTCTTTGAATCCCAAGAAATCCTTATTTGGCCTCCAATAAGGAAAGCTTCTAGGCCACATCATATCTAAATAAGGGATCAAGATTGATCCAAATAGGATTGAGGGAATATTGTAAATCAGTCACCCAATAAATATCAAAGAGTTGCAATATTTCATTGGAAAGATAATTTTTTTAAGAAGGTTTGTACCAAACCTTGAAGAATTCCTGAGGAACATTACCAACATGCTCAAAAGAGAGTCATGAGTTAGGTGGACCAAAGAAGAAAATCAGTCTTTTGACCTAGTGAAGGAGGCACTTACACAAGCACCGGTTCTGATCAACCCTGACTTCACCAAGGATTTCTTTATATTTTCCTTTGCATCAGAACACACAGTTGTTGTTGTATTACTGCAGAAAAAACACAAAGTGACAGGAGCAGCCCATAGCATTATTCAACCAAGATTTAAGAGATGCACCTCTAAAATATAATATCATGGAAAAGCAGGATTTTTCCTTTATCAAAGCACTAAAGGATTTCAGAGTATACATTCTGCATTCACACATCATTGCATTTGTGCCCCATACAATGGTTAAAGACATCTTAACACAAGATCCTGATGGAAAAAGAGGACAACGAATTGTTGTCATCTTGGAGTATGATTTAAAGATAAAACCCACCAAATTAATCAAAGGACAAGGACTGGCTAAGGTAATGGCTGAAACAAATTTTCAAGCAATAGACATCAATATGATTCACTCACTGGATGAACAAGAGGAGCTGGCGACTCCACATATTGAGGAAGCATTCCTGAATTCTCAATGGTATGCAGATATAATGTATGTGCTTTTTAATTTAAATGCTCCTCCTAGTTTGTCCAAAACAAAGGCCAAATTTTTGAAACTAAAGGCTGTAAATTTCTGCATTTTGGAAAAAGTTTTATATTGGAAAAATTCTGGTGGTGTATTGCTTAAATGTTTGCCTAAAAAATATGCAGATAGGATTATGCATGAATTTCATGAAGGGGATTGTGGAGGCCACCTGTATTGGAAGACCAATATTAATATGATCCTTAGGGTTGGTTTCTATTGGCCTACCCTCTTCTAAGACATCCACAAAATGTTAGTTACGTGTCATAAATGCCAATTTTTTGAGGGAAAACAAAAACTGATACCGTTGTCATTACGACCAATCTCTGTTGAAGATCCTTTTCAACAATAGGGTCTAGATTTCATTGGATAAATCCCCCCTTCCTCCTATTCCCAGCATAAATGGATCCTTATTGCAACTGAATATTTTACTAAGTGGATAGAATCCATTCCTTCCAAGACTGCCACAGACTCAGTAATTATCAGATTTCTTGAAACCAATATTCTATATAGATTTCCCGGATGCGGGTGACGATGAAGAGGTTTAAGGTGATGGGATGGTAGGGTGGCATGATGGGAATCCACATGCCTACCAGCCTCGAAGCTGTCATTCGGCTCATAAATTGGATTGTTTAGAGTTTAATGCAATTAACTCCTGGCGCTCATTACAACCTCGCCTCCGTTCCTCGATACCATTTCGCACGCCGCGACATGGCTTTGTCTTCTGTTAAAATTTATGAAGGTTTATTGCAAATGACTCACTGCTGCACGGTATATTGGGTTGAAAGAATGGAGTGAGGCTATGGTTCAAGCAGAACTCCCCTGCCTGTAAAGTTGTGTTGCACCCCAGATGCTGGGCTTTCTTCTGCGCACATTGTGACTGGCAAGAGAAGTAGTCTCAATTTCTATTTGGAGTTGGGAGATAGCCTCCACTACTCTCTCGCAGGTTCTTGCATGCTTGCTACGGTTACTCTGCCTCCTCAAACGCCCATGTCTTCTGTCCATCCTTCGCCTCCTCACACAGCTGTCTCATCTGCGGATATGCCGCATCTGAGGCATAGAATGCGTTGCAGGAGAGGTTCTACTAGAAGCCAGATTCGGCGTTCCCCCACCACCTCCAGCACCTCCTCTGCGTCTTTATCACACTCCGACAGCTTTTCTAGTGCACATAAAGGTCGCCTTATCCGCTCGGGGCGCCGCTTTCGTTCCCCCAATCCTCTGATTCCTCCTGGTCATCCCCAAACTGTGCATTTTTCATTTAACAGCTCTCTTAATCGTCCCAGAGTGACGACCTCCATCACAGTCGTCTTTTAGGAAGAACCTCAGGAAATGACTCCCTGCTCTGGCCGAGCGGAATGCAGCAATGCGGGGGCTCAGTCTTCAGGGCAGAATGTTGGCAAGAAGCTCAAAGACAGCATGGACTTGCAGGATATGGAGGGCAAGGCCACTCAGGACAACACGAGCAAGGGCTTGGCTAGACAGCCTAGTGTGCAGCAGGACGTGGTGAAAAATGACAATGGGCAAGCAAGTGCAGAGCAGGCCAATCCTCCATCGCCAAGGAAGGTGATAACATCCATTGATGACCTTCTCCAGGTTGACGGGGATCTCTGTTGCAGCTTGACCCCGCAGGGACAGCCGAAGGTGAACACTGCGCATGAAGGACAAGCGAGAGAGATGCTGAATGCTGGAGGTCAAGCGAGCGACATGCAGACTGCTGGAGGTCAAATGAGCGAGGCGCAGAATGCTGAGGATCAAGAGAGCGTGGTGCAGGTTCCTTCAACAATCGAGAAGGTGATCCATTCTATTGCGGACCTGTACAAGGACGATGGGGAACCGGATGAATTCTGGTGCAGGGTCGATGAAGAAGCTCCTAATGAGTAGCACCACCCTCTCTATCTGTTTTTCGAGCACTATATCGGCCCTTAATTCAGGGCTTGCTCATGTTTTTCATGATGTTTATGTTTCAGTTTTTGTCAGCTATGATATCCAAAATCAGAACTCCATGTCTCCCCTGCATGGGATTTTTCTTGAAAACTACTCAACACTGGTTTCCCTCCTGAAGGGCAGTGTTCATCACTAGTTTTTTGTTCAAAATGCCACTACATTGGGCAAGGATCTAGCTTTGCCCTGCTGTAAATAATTTTCTCTGTTAATAGATTACTTTTACTTAGAAAAAAAAAAAATATTCTATATAGAGTTGGTTGTCCTAGGAAAATCATTACTGATAACGCTGCTTCCTTTAAATCCAAGAAAATGGTGGATTTCTGCCACATATATCACATCAATTTGGGGCATTCCATAGCTTATTACCCTCATGGTAATGGGTTGGCTGAATCCTCAAATAAGAGTTTGGTAAACATCATTAAAAAATTTCTCGAGGAAAATAAGAAATCATGGCACAACAAATTGGTACACGCACTATGGGAAAATAGGTTGAAAATAAGAATTCAATTGATATGCCACCCTATCAGCGAGTCTATGGAATGGATGCAGTCTTCCCAACAACTCTGGGAGTGCCAGTAATGAAGCTCATTCAAGAAGTACAGTCTAAAGAGAATGATATACAAAGAAGAATAAGCCAAACCATTCAGCTGCAGCAATCCAGAGAAGGAGTATACAACAGAGCACAGCTGGTACAAGAAAATATCAATAAAATATTTGACAAAAGGACCAAAGCAAATGATTTTAACATTGGAGACAAAGTGTTGAACTGGGATTCAAGAAGAGAGGACAAAGGCAAGCATGGAAATTTTGATAACCTATGGAAAGGTCCATTCATCATTCATTTTGCAAGGGGTAGTAATACATTCTTCTTAAAAGAGACGGATGGAACAGAGTTGTTTGGAGGTCCTGTCAATGGCAGGATGCTGAAGCATTATTTCAGTTAAAAATTTCAGTTGGAATTCCCTTCATTGTATATAACATTGCCTAAACAAATTTCAAACTGAATACTGGACCAGGTTGAGGCTCGAAATAAAGGCCATAAGCGTATTCTGATAAAACAAAAAAAAGAGAGGAAAAGAAAAAAAAAGAGGGCAGGTAAAAAGAAAAGGTAAGCCCCATACCAAAAAATGAATATTTATGAACGTATTGCACATTTAAATGCCACTACCTTTATTTTAGTTTACTTTTTGCAAATAATATTGTGTGCAACTTGTTCAAAGAATTCCACAATTCATGATGATTAAATTGTTTAATCTTGATTCTTTCATGTTTTGAATTTTTGTTGATAAGTTAGAAAATGAAGATTTTCCAAACTGTTTGAACTTGGCTTATTAGTAGGTAGGTAGAAAATGACGTTGGTTCAAAATCCTAATCTGAACCAATAGGAGAAATAAGGGATAGGTGGTAAGTGACGGGTTCAAAATAAAAAGTGATGTCAAGGTTTGCAAGTCTAAATGCACCCCAAAAGGAAGAAAAAATATTTTAATCATAGGTTGGGTAGGTATGTATGCAGAAGAGCTCTTAACACTTTAGCATGTTCAAAGTTTCCAATTTCAGGTTGTTCATTCAGGCTCAAGAACAAGTGCGTTTCATACCTCATGTTGGCAGTAAGCATGGATGTCAGTTTTTAAAGATCACAGTCACAAAAGTTGCAACAGATCAGGATGACAGAGTGGAAATCATCCAAATAAGTCGGGCTACTGGTCTACAAAGTTCTTGACACCTCCTAAAGGAGCTGCCCTCCCTAGTTGGAGCCACTGTTAGACTCCTGTATTTTTACAGTATCATCAGATGACTACCTATTCCTTATATTTTTCATGCTGAAAATAATATTCCATGACTAACATTTATTTTCAAAAAGGAAAGGAGATCCTGGGTGACAAAGAGGTCAAACAAGCCCATCTACCACCTGATTCAGCTAAAAGAGGGAAAAAAATTCTGACTAAGTGTGATGGAAATCCAAATCTCACTACCTTCATTATTTTTCATTTAACCTCTCCATTACCTTTCATTTTACCTTCTCTAACATTCTCATGCTCTGAGATCCCTTTTTTAACCCTAATCCCCTCATTTTAAACTTTTCCCCCTTCTTAAACCTCTTTCCCTATGCTAAAACCCCATTCCCATTGCTAATATCCCTTCCCATTTGCTCATTCCCCTTTTATTAAAATAAAAAACAATATAAAACCCACTTTTATATTGTTTTTAAATAAATATATCGAGAACCACTTTTAAAATAGACCCCTGTCTATTTCACCCAAGCCCTGTTTATTAAACCCCGACTCCTATTGTGTTAAACACCCCGAATCACCTTTATATTTAAAATGCCTTCGCTTTAAACTATTTCCCCTTCCTTTTCACTTCATTTACCCCACCATGTTAATATTAACCCTGGCCCCACTTTATGTTTTAACACGTCGTTCCATTCAATCCTGACCTCACCTATCATCCCAACTCGCTATCGGCCCGTTGCCCGACCACCATCTGATCCCCACCATCTAATTCGACAGCCCTCATGCCTTTTCACAAACCCAACTGACTAATGTTTAAAACCTTTGGGGGTTGCGAAATGGGTGGTTTTGAAACCCTCCCATCTACCACACATCGCCCCTCCACTCTGTCGCATCCCCTCAAACTAAAGCACCTAACTGCCTATACATCGTGCGATAAACTGAAAACCACCTCCTCACACATAATGAAAACCATCCACTATTTCAAATGGAACCCACCTTCCCACCATGCCTATATGATAAACCCATTTTCCCTGCACTATGTTGATAAACCACCATTGCTAGCCTCCCTGCGGACCTGCGTTTTGTTAACGAATTGTTTTGAATTTTGCAGGTAATCTACATATCAGAAGATAGGGTAAACAACTCTCAGGGCTAGTTCCAACAAATTGTTTAAATCCATACTTTTTGGATTTCAATTTAAAGGCTAGAAGATTATGAGCAAAAGGATAAATAAAAGCAAGCAATGGAGTAGAAAGAAAGACAGTTAAGGTATAAGAAGAAGACAAAACAGAAAGGTTAAAGATGAAGAACAGATGAAATACACAGTTGAAGAATAGAGTTAAGGAAAAGACAGTGAAAGGTAAAAGTTTCACTATGAAAGTGAAAGGTAAAGGAGGTAAGCAAAGCAGTCAAGGGTAAAGGTGCGAAAAGATAAAAGGCAGATAAAGACGTAAAAGAATAAATTAAAAGTAATAGCAAAGGCACTCAAAGGATGTGCAGATAAAGACATGTTAGAATTAAAGGACAAATCAGAGAGTAGATCAATGAGGAAGACAAAGCCAGATGTTGGTCACTTCAAGATTAATTTTTATTTAATGAAAGCTACCACATTTAATATTATAGTCAAAGATATTTTAGCATCAGTTCAGAAGTTATTATAAAAAGTTACTTTTGCATGCATTTGGTCAAAGATATTTTTAAAGTTAGCTCAATAGTTAATTTGAAAGTTATTGTTACAGTAAGGCTATTAGAGATATTTTTGGCTTGTGCCTTGCATGGTCTCAAATGTCAAAAATTCATTTACTCTGTAGGGATTGTAGTCTGTCACCCTAGATTAGGGCAACCACCTCAGTTGCAACTAAATAATGCATGTATTTTTCATTATCAGTGTTGGTTGGTTGGTTGGTTTGGACTTTGTTTAGACTCTAAGTTGCAAATATCATTGTGTTGGAGCACTGTAATTGTTTTTGAGCTGGACATCACTAATACAAGCACTTTCACAAGATCCTTGAGCTATGTTAATGGTGATGTTATTCATTTATGTTAATGTTTTCCGTTGTTTCTTCCATATTGTACATCAATTTCTCTGATAGCAAAACAAAAATTTTAGATTAAGATATGCTTCTTGAGCACCTTAATTTTGTCTGTTATTGTTATCTTAATGTTTTCCTCTGAAAATATAACTAAAGAAATCTTAAATGCTCTTTACTATTGCTAGATTATTGTCTTGAGGCTTTCTTTGTGAAGTATAGCTAAAGAATTCTTAAATGCTCTTCAGTTTTACCAAACTGTTGTCCTAAGGCTTTCTTTGAAGTTTAATTAAAGAATTCTTAACTTCTCTTTGATTTCACTGAATTGTTATCTTGAATGTTTTCCTCTAAAGACTAGAATGTAGAATTTAGAGATTGTATGCTTTGATTTTATGTTGAAGTATAGTTAAAGAATTCTTAACTACTCTTTAGCTTTACTGAACTCACTACCATCTCATATTCATCTTGCCACAGAGATCCATTTGATATAGTTATCTTGCCCTGTGAAAACCCTTGAAAAGTTGATGCACACTTCAGCCCTTTTATGACTCCATAGCCCAATGGATTAAGCTTCCCACAATATATCTATCCAACCAAACAAACAATCAAACAAACAACCCCAATCTTTATAACTAGCCTAAAATCAGGAAATATAATCATAAAGATAAATCAATTAATCATAAATATAGAGAGAACCCTCTCTAAGCCCAGGAAGGCTAGGTCCTGGACTCTGTTAGGTTCCTATAATAATAGGGATCATAATTTTGAATTGAATATTTATCAAATCTTGTAATATAGCACATACCTTTGCTTTCTGCAAAAAATTTTCCATATTAAACAATGAGAAGGGGGCCTGTCCTAAAAAGAGAAATCAAAGGACCAAAAGAAATAAAAAGATAAAGAATAAAACCCACAAAAGAGATAAGAGCAGATCCTGAAAGTGTTGCAAATCTAAATGCCACTACCTTTAGTCTAGTTTACTTTTGCAAATAATATTGTGTGCAGCTTGTCCAAAATGCCACAATTCAAGATGATCAAACTGCTTAATCTTGATACATTCATGTTTTAAATTTCATGTTGATAGTTAGTGAACAAAGATCTAGCCAAACTGTTTAATCTTGGAAAATCAATAGTTAGGTAGAGAAATAAAATAGCTCATCAGTTTAATCTGCGCCTTTGTAAGTTATAAGGTTAGAAATTAGATATTTTTCTTTTGAAGAAAAAAACAAAGGGACCAAACAAGTCCATCTACCATGTGATTTAGTTGAAAGATGGAAATTTTTTCTAATTATCTCTCATTATCTCTAATTTACCTTTTCTAATACTCTCATGCTCTAAAATCCCATGTTTGACCTCAATCCCCTCATTTTAGCCTGTTCCCCTTCTTAAAAACCTCTTTCCCTATACTAAAAACCCTTCCCCTTCACTCATTCCCCTTCTTCCATTAAAAACAATATAAACCCACTTTTTTACTATTTTTAAATAAATTTGTCGAGGCCCACTTTTAAAATAAACCCTGTTTATTTTATCCCGACCCCCCCCCCCCAACCCCTCGTTATGTTAAAACCTCCGCTTTATTATACCCCCGAGCCCCACTATACAGTACTACCCGCCTAACACATGAAACCCCGTTTTCACTTTACTAACCCCCTCACTGCACTTAACCCTGGCCCCACTATGTATTTGAAAACATTGTTTCATTAAACCATGCCCCCACCTTTCAGACTAACTCGTGATTCATTCTCACCTGACCACCATCTGTTCTACTCCATTAGATCTGTCAGCCCCCGATCATTATCGCATCCCCCACTGCCTGATAGTTAAATTTGGGGGTTGTGAAATGGGAAGTTTCACAACCCTCCCTTTCGCCATGTCTCACCTTTTCGCTTCATCGCATCCCCTCAAAATAAAATGCCTCACCACTTTTGGCTATGTGATAAACCACAAAACACCTCCTCGCATTATAATAAAACCACCTGCCCACTGCGCCCATATGAAGAACCTATTTACCTGCGCAAACGTGATAAACCACCATTACTCACCACCCTGCGGGATCCCATTTTATTAACAAATTGTTTTAAAATTTTGCAGGTGAGTAGCATACCAACAGATGGGATAAACAAACTTTCAGTTCTAAATCCAATGAATTGTCTAATCCAGATTCTCTAGACTTCATTTTAAAGGCTTTATTCTACAAAGGATCGGGAATAGAAGAAATGAACGAAAGCAGCAATGGATCATGATTACTAAGGATCGTACAATTACTCCAAAAACAACGAGGTTTATTCAATGTAAAATGACAGATTAAGGTAAAAGGAGAGATTATTGTGACAGTGAAAGGAAAAATAATTAAACAGAATAGTCAGGGTAAAGATGAAGAAAGGTTAAAAATAAAAAAAGTTAAAGAGCAGAGTTAAGAAGAAAGCAGACAAAACATAAAATTAAAGGAAGAGTTTACAGTGACAATAGAGGCAGTAAAGAGATTATACAGATAAGGACATATCAATGAACAAATCAACAAGGAAGACAGAGCCAAATTACAAGGCCACTCAACATTTACTTCTTCTCAATCACATTGGCCAACTCCGGCTTAATCTTGATTTAAATAAAAGCTGCTACAATTAGTATTACAGTGAGAGATATTTTAGCAGCAGTTCAAAAGTTATTGTAAAAGTTAAGTTTGAAGGCAATTAGTCAACGATATTTTAAAGTTAGCTCGACAGTTAATTTGAAATTTATTGTTACAGTAGGTCTTTCAATGATATTTTTGGCTTGGGGCTTGCATGGTCTCAATTGTCAAAATTTAATTTACTCTGTAGTAAATGCAGATATGCCACCCTAGGTTAGGGAAACCTCCTCAGTTATAGTTAAATACTGCATGTATTTTTCATTATCAGTGTTGGTTGCTAGGTTGGATTTTTCTTAGACTCTGAGTTGCAAAGATTATTGCATTGGAACACTGTAATTGTTTTGAGCTGGACATCAGTAATACAAGCACTTTCACAGGATCCTTGAGCTATGTTAATGGTGATGTTATCCTTATTTGTTAATGTTTCTCCTTTGTTTTTCCATAATGTACATCAATCTCCCTGATAGCAAAAACATAAATTTTAGATTAAGATATGATGCATGAGCACCTTAATTCTGTCTGTTACTGTTATCTAAAAATTTTCCTCTACAAATTTTAACTAAAGAATTCTTAACTACTCTTTTGTTTCACCTAGTTGTTATCTTAAGGTTTCCTTTTGAAGTTTAACTAAATAATTCTTAACTGCACTTTAGTTTCTCTGAAACTGTTATCTTGAGGTCTTTCTTATGAAGTTGAGTTAAAGAATTCTTAACTGCTCTTTACCTCTACTAAACTATTATCTTAAATTGTTTTCCTCTAAAGACCTGAATGCAGAATTCAGAGACTGTCTGCTCTTCTTTTTTGTTGAAGTATAGTTCAATAATTCTTAATTTCTCTTTATCTTTACTGACTCACTATCATTTCATATTCATCTTTCCATAGAGATCCATTTGATATAGTTAGCTTTCCCTGTGAAAACCCTTGAAAATTTGATGTACAATTTAACCCTTTTATGACTCCATAGCCCAATGGATTAAGCTTCCCACAATCTATCTATCCAACCAAACAATAAATCAAAACAAACAACCCCAATCTTCATAACTAGCCTAAAATAATAAAAATATAAGCATAAAGCTAAATCATTTCATCATAAACACACACAGAGCCCTCTCTAAGCTTAGGAAGGCTAGGTCTTAGACTCCAAAGTGGTTTGATGTGGTTCCTTGATACTCATTCTTTCCAATCTTACAAATTACAGGGATCCAACATAATGGCGACCATACTGGGAAATTATTGAGAAAACCTAATATCATCAAAACCTAAAAAATAACCTAGTCAAAATACATTGTGAATTAAGTATTTTTCTTCACAGATTGGTTTGTTTTTCAGCTATTTATAAAACTTTCAACCTCTCTGAAACCTTGGGTCTAATTTTTGGCTTCTAGAAGTATCTGTACCAGATCCCATCCTGACCTAAACCCCCCTGCAATAGTTGACAATCCAGAGAAAATCTTAAGGAAAACTCCTAGATCTGAGAGTTCAACTATTAGCAAGCCCATTCGCAAGGCAAGTTCCCTACCTGAAAACCTTAAAAACTTGCAGGATATCCTTTTTGACTCACACCTCGAACAAAGCTTGTTCAGGACTAAATCCCAGAGTTGGATAACCCAAATAGTTTTGGACCCATCCATCTAACATCATAGTCCTGTTGTACAAATCTCAACCCCCACTCATACACTCACTATTCACCTTCCTCCATTCAACCCTTCACCTCATTTTTTCAACCCCCCTCTTAATAACCCCCCTTGGGTTCCCGATCCCCCAGCCATGGCAACCATTAGTCCTCCTATTACCTTTAGTACCTCTACCACAAGACTATCAGTCCAAAATCCCTCTATTTGATTCAAGTATTTCTCAACTGCTCAATAACGTGTGGATATAATGGGTGACTATTTTGATAGACAAGAGATAGATGATGAAACTATATAAGAATTTTTTCCCAAAGCTTAGGAGGAGAAGAAAGAAATTGGTTTAAAGGCCTAACCCCTAATAGCATAAATGACCTCCCTGCTTTTCACCAACTTTTCCTAAATAAATGGGCAGTAAAGAAAAACCCTCTCCAAATCTTGTCAGAATATTAAAACATCAAGAGAAACGTTGGAGAGAGTTTCCAAGATTACTGCACTAGGTTCAACAGTGTATATAACGCCCTCCCTCCTCACATGAAACCTCCACAAGGTCTAGCACTAATGAAATTTCTGGATGGTTTTGACCCAAAGATGGCTTATCAAATAAGAGAAAGATACCCTCCACTTTTGAAGACATGTAGAGGGGTGCAATCAGTGTGGAAGAAAATCTGATTGTCAAGAGAGCTAGAATGAAAAATTAAAAAAGAGTCACATATAGGGAAGAGGTTGTAACCTCCACATCTGATACTAATATTGATAACCTCATTAGAACCATGGAGAGGATGATGGAGAGAATCAACCTAAATGAGAGAGATTTCCATAGAGAAACCGAAGTAGCTCCTCATAATAGAAATCAGAACCAAAACCAAAACTTTAGGGGAAACCCCCCTCAAATAAGGCAGAGAGGACCTGACCAGCAAATCAAGCCTCCTTTCCAAGAAAACTATGTTGATGAAGATGAGGGGGTGATTGAAGAACCAAAAGAAAGTCAAATTAATCTAATGCGAGTTAATGACGAGGATACTTTTTTCCTCACTAAGGAAGAGCAAGGCATATTTTCCCCAACTCAAATTGAAGAGGAATGCCAAGAATTCGAGGACTATAAACAAGGATTCGAAAATGCTATCATGGAAGTGCATAGGCAGTATGACCTCAAAAGCAAGAAAGCCCAAGACATTGCCAAGAGAAAGAATTCTAAAAATTCTGCTAGAAAGGCCCCTGAAACTGATCCTAAAAATACAGCAGAATGTTCAAATAAAATGGTTAAAAGTTCTGATAAAAATAAAAACAAAAACATTTTAGAAAGCATCACTAGTAAATCAACTAGCAGCCCTAACAAAACGGATTCATGTGATATCTCTAATGCAAATCATCATTCTGAAATTGCTGCAAAAATAGTGTCTAATAAAACTAATTTAAATCTGCCAAAGATACAGACACTATTTAGTATTGAGAATGAAATTTCCAAGATAAAAATTTCCATACCTCTCACTAAATTAGTAGGCCAAGATGTATATAGATCCCAAGTTTTGAAAGCACTAAACATAGGGGAAAATACCGATACTGTAAACTTGAATGATGACAAGCATAAACTTTTGTTTGGACCTGAAGTAGAAGGTAAACTCCAAGAGGGAGGTGTCCCCCCATTTTATGTCAATTTTAATATTCATGATAAAATCCTTCACAATGCCATGTTAGATTTAGGAGCTTCTCATAACCTCATGCCAAAGGTAATTATGGAGAAACTAGGCCTTGAGATAACTAGACCATACAAAGACTTGTATTCTTTTGACTCTAGTAGAGTTAAATGTCTAGGCCTGATCAAATATCTTTGTGTTACTTTAACACAAATACCAGCCAAAAGCCTAGTAATGGATATTGTAGTGGCTGACATTCCCCCTAAGTATGGCATGCTCCTTTCACGCTCATGGGGAGCCAAAATTCAAGGCACCCTCCAGATGGATACAACCTATGCTACCATACTAGTCTTTAGTCAACCAAGAAGATTGTATAGGGAAACTCATGAAATACATGGTCCTTCCACTTGAGGATATTGGCCTCAGCCGCTTGCAACACCTTTTCAACTTGCATGTATCAGTCAAATTTTGCGAGCCCTTCCCCATGTGTAGGGGGCATTTGGGTTGTATTTGTATCTCATGTACTAAAATATTATTGTATAAGTCATGACGGTTATTCCAGGCACAGCATGTATGTTGGATTCGTCATTCTATTTTTGTTGGCTATTATTTATGCCAGCATGTACTTCCTGGTTCGGTCCCTTATTTACTGGACTTCCTATTCTTTGTAATTTGTCTCGGCGGGCATAGGTATGCCTCCCCCGCCGCCTTTAGCACAGGTACCACTCCATAAACTAGAGACTTGTTGCACCTATAAGTCTCGTCTCCTCCGGGTTTAGTCCTTTAGCACATTAGACTACCTTACATTTCTCTCTCTCACTTCCCTCTTGATGTCTAGTGATTGAGTTCTTACAACGTACTTCAGTCATACGATTTTCTCCTAACACTTGTACGTTGGGGGGCAATCTGTTACACCATTTTTTTGGTCATCTAACCTATTATCATTAGATGAACCCAAGTACACCATGTAAGACCAATTTTACCCTAAGTAAAATTGCTTTCACCATGTGAAATAACTTATTCGTTTATATTTACTGGTCATATTTAACCCAAAACAAGGAAATAAATTAAATAAATCCTTATTTATTTGATTATTTCCTACGAATAAGTTATTTAAATCTTTATTTAAATAATATTCCTAGTTAAATTTGACTAAATCATTTATAAATGATTAAATAAATCATTATTTATTTAATTATATTCCCACCGTTTCCATAAAATAATAAATAAATCATTTATTTATTTATTATTTATAAATAAAGGAATTGACCCAAGTCAAAAATCCTTTTACCTCCAACAAATATAATAAAATATTCCTAAAGGGTGGTTCTAGAATTTGTTTAATAATATTTTATTCATGCACCAAGTTCTAGATCGCCCTAATATTTTGTTATAAATAGAAGGGTTTTCCCCATTCATTAGTCACCTCCATTGCATTAGATCACTCTGGATCTATACTTGGTCACATTCTTCATTTTTGCCTTGGGAGCTCCCTTTGAGTTCTATGTTTGTCTAGGTTTTCTACACCAACAAGAGAGAGAAATTTTAGATCTGAAACGCTGAGGACTTTCAAGAACCCATCCCATTGTGGAGAACTGGGAAACACCTTTCTTGTTTTCCTCTCAGGTGCCCCTTTTTAATATAATATAAAAATTCTTTCAAATACATTATTCTTGTCTGGTCTATTGGATGCATGGAGCCACATTTTACTTTATCTACTTAATGTCTTTTATGCTTAGATGTGGATTTGTGCAGCATTATTTGGATCACCTAATTGCAGATTTAAAGATATTTAGCAGCCATACTCGATGTTAGGGCTATTTGTTATGCGTAGCTAAAGTGGTCTTTTACAACGAAAGATTCATACTAATAATTGGCGACTCCACACGGGTTTTCTTTTGCGGCCACTGTCGTTTTATATATTCCTGCATATCCAGTTGTTTCAGAGCCTAGGGTTTCTCTTCATTTTTCAGTTTTTCCTATTTTTATGGTGCTTTCACCTCTAAAACCCTCAAACATCCAAATTTTTAACTTTCGTGTGTTTCTGGCCCTATTGCGCAGGTGACAGACATCAGCCGCAGCTGAGACGACAATTTTTTCTGAAATCTGCCGCCGAGAGACCCGGAGCTGCAGGTCACACTTATCGGCCCAAAAACTACGACCTGGACTTGAGGTCGCACTTTTCTGCCCCAAACTTGCGACCTGGACTGAAAACAGGTCAAAACCTGTGACCTACACTTTTTCTGCAATTTTCCAGCACTTTTTCTGGGTTTGTCTGAAGCTTCTTTCAGGGTTTTCCAGCCTCTGTCTCGCTCGTTTAGACCTGTTTCTGATATGTTTTACTCAACTAAGTGGGAATCTTGCCCTTTCGGGCTCTAGTACCCTCCACTTTTTGTGGGTGAGTTTTTGATGTTTCAGAAATCTGAATTTCCAGAGTTTCAGCCTTATTTCTTCAGATCTGATACCTCATTTTCAAATCCCTTTCGATCAGCTCTTATCCCTTTCAAATCACCTCATATAGTTTTGCTTGGGTTCATTTCTAGGGCCGCCTCCTTGTCCCCTCTACTGTTAGCTGATCCCCTCCTTTTTAGCAGCAACCTTGCCTCTGCCTCTTTGCTGTTCTCTGCACCTCTTTTCAGCAGATTTCTCCTTTAGATCCCCGTCCCTTCCGACCTTAGATCTATTGGCCTCTTTTAGCGTGCTTTGAGTAGATTCTTTCCCTCTTATAGACTTGTTTTGAGAGACCTGCCTTCTTGGGTTAGATTGATGCATTGTTAGCTGTTAATTTTCTATTCTTTCCGTCTTATTTACTACAGATTTATTTTCAGTTACGTAACACACTTTTTCTTTTAATCTCAAAACGTCTGGGTTTAATAAATTAAAATTAACACACGCCACACACTGACCCTAAGTGAAGAAGAGCCTAGTTAACACTGCCTGGCAAAGACTTTAAAATTAATTGACACTGCACCTCTCTGCCCTTGTTTCGACTTGATTTTGCACCTCCCTGCCCTTCTCAGATTTTCTTCTTCCCATCATCATTGCACCTCCAAGGCATTTTTCCCGAAGAATTCTTGGCCTTCACCCTCAGTTTCCAGTTGGTCGACTTCCTCCTTCCCGTCTTCATCGAGTAAGTCCTCCCCTGAGTCCGCACTCTGACTCTTCTTCTGATTGTTCGGGTTCTCCCCCTACTCTTGGTTCTCCCCCTATTACTTTCACTATGTCTAGTTCAGGGCCTACTTCCAGCAGCAACCCCAGTTCTACTGTTGTGTCCATTTCCAGTGGAACCACTACGAGACCTACCTCAACTGCACCTTTGCTCCCTTATATGGCCGGTCTCAGTCTCCCTGACTTGAATCAGCTAATTAATGATCCTATCCACCACGATGTCAGTTGGCCTGCTATGCCAACCAAGCTCCCCTCCGACATTCCCAAGTTCGAAGGCCTTGCTAGTGAAGATCCCTCCAACCATATCCGATATTTCCACATGTGGTGTTCCTCCAATTCCATTACTGATGACTCCATTCGTCTTCGTTTGTTCCAGCACACGCTTACTGGTGACGCTTCTAAATGGTATGTCGATCAAGCCACCTCTTCCCATACCACCTTTGCGACCATTGCCCAAGCCTTTTTATCCTATTTCCAACTCCCTCTCCGATACGACACTAGTACTGAACTCTTGACTTCTTTTCATCAATCCTCTTTGACTCGCCTTTCCGCTCATGTCCAGGAATGGCGAAGAAGATGGAGCTTATGTCGCGCTCCCCCCTTTGAAGATCGGGTTTATATGGACTGGTTCCTTCGCTCTCTCTTACCTCCCATTGGCAAAGATGTCGCATCCCATTTTCCCCAAACCGAAGAAGCCGCCCTCCAAATAGCCTTAAAATATGACCTTATCTATGCTCAATCTGGTTATGTTTATATCGTCCTTCCTGACCTCCCCAAACCCGGTGGCCCTAACGCCCCGGGGGCATCTCCCTCTGCCGACGGTATCGTTGGAGCACTATCCCATACCTCTACTCAACCTCCTCTGAGCTATGGTTTTCCCCCAGGAGGGGCCAGCACCCCCGACACTTTTCCTCCTCCAGGTAGCATGTATCCAGGATACGGCATGCCTCCTCCTTTCGCCCACACTCTTGCTTACCTCAATGTTGCCCATCCTACCCCTTATCCTTACCCACAGCCTGGTGTCCCAGCTCCTCCAGCATTTGGACCTCCCACTCCCTTACCTTCTCCACCCCCGCAACCACACTTACTACCCCCTCCAGGGCAAGTATTTGCGCAGCAGGGTGCCACTCATCTTCTTCCTTCTCTAAGAAAGAGGAAAGGCAATCCATCTGCCCCTGGTAATCGCAGATCCAATCCTTCCAACACTGCCAACCAGCCACAGGGTTCTCAACCCAAGCCGGACAGGTCGCTTCACACCAATAAGCCATGTTTTTGTTGTGGTGTTTATGGTCATTACACTCACTATTTTCCCCTATTACCACAAATAAGGCAGATGTGGGAGTCTCAGGCCACCGTGCAGGGACAACACTCCTCCCCTACTGTCCCTCCCAATACGGCTACTTCTCCACCTGTTGTGTTTACCGATCCTTTCCCGCAACAAGGATTCATGGCTACTCAACCACCTCATGCCCCGGTAACCACTCACCCTTCCCCTTCTGGTTCCTCCGATTACCAGATTCTCATGATGGCCTCTGACCATCCTCTCACCGCTAACCTTAACCTTCAAACTCGGTCTCGTCAGTCCTCCACGCCTCCCGTTCCATCTGTCTCCGAGTCCCCATCTTCGGGTCCTAAAGAGCCTCTGTCGACACCCAATGGGCCCTTGCAAATCCCTCCACACAAAGCTGAGGTTCATACCAAGATTCCTAAGGGCCCATTACACCGAAATGCTGCCTCTAGTCGGGCTGCCCATTCATATAGCATAGTAGATGATCTGGCACAATCTCCTACTGCCATTTCAACATTGGAAATCCTCCAATCGTTTCCTTCCTAAAGGAAGGCTCTACTACCCGCCGTGGGCGCTGTAGATCCTGCCAATGACCAATTGATTGTTTTCGATGCCCGTCAGTCAGACCATCCCCCCCTACCTGCTTCTATTTCTTTCCAAATCCCCGTCAAAATCTGAAATTCCAACGTTGCTCGATGTATTATTGATGAGGGGGCATCTACCTGTGTGATGTCTACTTCAGTTTGGCAAAAACTCGGATCTCCTCAGCTGGCCCCTTCCACAATCACCCTTCGTGCGTGGGATGGCCACGCCTCCCAACCCATTGGCCTATTTTGTAACTGACCTATCACCCTTGCAGGCAAGACTGTTTGTGTCTACGTTGAAGTTATCGATGCCCCTCTTGACTATAACATTCTTTTAGGGTGTAGTTACACCTATGTTATGTCTGTCGTCCCATCCGCAGTCCACCGCAAGATGTTTTTCCCGCATAATGGAAAGATTGTCACCATCGACCAGTTGACACATCATGAACCAAAATCTCAGATTTCCCCTGATTCCACTATTTCTGTTGTCACTAATAAGCCAACCATTGATTCGTTGCCCAGTGTTTCCCCCGGCATCTATAAAGACTCCTCCTTAATTGGAACTTTTCTAGACCCTCCTCCCGTATCTGATCCTAGCTTGGCGAACGTTTGCATAATGCAATCATCTTGGGCTGACCTTGCACAACCCACTTTGGCTAGTAAGCAACCTCAACCTCACCCAACCCCACTAGCTCCTAGCCCTTCACCCCCACTAGCCAACCTTCTTCCTTCGGAATCTCCTTCCCCAAATATTCCTCACGTGCCTCTCTACCCTTCTGGGTCGATCTCGCCCGAGACCAACCCCCTTAGCCCCATTCCTCCTAGCCATTTCCCTGACAGTCAGATTCCTTTCCTTGCTCCCCCTCCTAGAGCTTATTCCGTCCCTATCTTGGCCACCCTATCCCTCCCCAACTTGACCTTGGGTATACCCGTCTGGTACCTTGACCCCCCCGCCACTACCTTGCCTAGTCAACCCAAACCATATCTTGCTTTGACCCCGGTTCAACCGATACCCATGGCTTCTCTCGCCGCACCAGTACCTCAGTCACCTCATCAGGAACCACCTCCTGTTGCGACCATTTCGGGTAACAATAGCAAAGCGCGCAGGGGGGCATCAAAGGACAAGGTTTCCCCGACAAACTCTGCCCCTCCTCGACCTCCAAAGCATCCCATCCACTGTGCCTTGTGTGATGTTGTCAGCCACGCTACCCATACCTGTCCTGAATTACCACATCTCAAAACCATGGTCAATGAAACATTTCTGGAATCTGATATTTCTGAGGTCTATGTCACCATACCCGATTCCCTTCCGAAACTTAAACACTTGCGCACCAATCACCCTTGTTCTTTGTGCGATTTCCATGGACATTATACCCATCTTTTCCCTCGCCTTGATGAGTATCGTGCTTCTTTAGCCGCATACCGCCAATTTGAAGCCATACTTTCCCGTAATCCTTCTTCACTTACTCCAAACCAACTGTCTACCCTGATTACCATTTCTCATCCTCATACTGAAATGACCGAACCTTCAGCCACTATTTCCTACCTTTCCTCATCACCATGTTTCCCGGCAACCGGCCCCTTAGTGCCTTCCCCAGATGTTTCGCCTACCCACTCATCTGCTTACCCCGCTGTCACCCCTCATGACGACACGCATGTGCGCCTTTCCCGTCAAAATCAGGTGTCTCATATTTCTCCCTCCTCAGGTCATCCTATCCCCTCCACTCTTCCCATCTTCCAGTCCGATGAAGACATCATGGAAGCCATGACCAAACCTGATTTTCTGTGGGACGATATGCACCATCATGCATACTTCCTTCCACATCAATCCCATGACCAATATGCCCTCGAATCTAAAGACTTCATTCCTGATAAAGTCGATTGGTTCAAAAACCCCATCCCTGCACCTGACGCTTTCGAAGAAGGCAATATGGCTAATATCTCTCCTACCATCAAAATAGACATTTCTGTCAAACCAGGTATCGAAGAACATATCACCATGGGCGCCCAATGCACTCCGGAAGAAATTGAAACCTACACCAAACTCTTCAAATAATTTTGTGATATTTTCGCCTGGACCTACTCAAAAATGCCCGGACTTGATCCTGCCACACCACATCGACACATGGCCTGATGCCACTCCGTTCCATCAAAAGTTGAGACCCATTCATCCCTCTAGATGTGAAGCCATCAAAGCTAAAATCGATAAGCTCCGATAGGTTGGTTTCATTTACCCCATCGAATACACCACTTGGGTGTCCAACCCAGTTCCCGTCCTCAAAAAACAAGGCATTATTCGTGTTTGCAGCGACTTTCGTGATCTGAACAAAGCTTGTCCCAAAGACAACTTCCCCACACCATTTATTGACCAAATCATTGATGAGTGTGTGGGGTGTTATTGCCTAAATCTACCTCAGGCTGAAAGAAGGCAAAGTTCAGGGTAACATCAAACCACGCTCAGTCTGGTAGCTAGCCCTACCAGAGCAGGAGAGGGCTCTCTCCGGGTCAATCTCAGCAAAGATAATCGATAAGGCTTGAGATGACTTCAAATAAAATCTAATTTTAGGCTAGGTATAGAAGTAAAGGAGTTTAAGTTTCATTTTGGGGGTTTTGTTGGGAACAAAGGGAAAGGCAGTTTTGGGTTCGGGGATAAGGCCTAGTTTTTGCAGAGTTTCTGAATGGGGCAAGGAAGGAAATTGTTTTGATGCTTTGGATTGAAAAAATGGATAGTTCAGACCGGTGAGGAGCTGAAGAGGGCAAGAGGCTTTCAATAATCCTCTTCAAACAAATGAAAACATGTAAAATTAAACAAACTAAAGGCAGAGCAAAGCAATCTAATGAATTCCACCTTTATAACTCATTTGTTAATTTAAGAAGAAAGGAGAAGGGAAGTGATACACAGAAACATCAATGAACTTACAATCACATAGAGAAAAAAATCATCAAAAAACAGAGCCACATGGATCCCAAAGAGTGCTGCAAACCCTAGTCTATTCCTTTGCCAAAATGCAGAGATGAAATGTACAATGAAGTGCCAAGCAATCCCAAGTGTCCAACCCCTGAAAATGACTGAGAAACTACAAGATACAGACAAGCATAACTCATTCCCATTCCTCTAGGGGTCTATCTCACCATTATAGGAGCTGTTTCAACCATATCTAAACTAAGAACTCGAAAATAGGCAATGAAACAACTTGCCTCTATATGATAGGAAATTGATTCATTCACTTACATTTCACTTTTTGGTGAATGAATCCACTAGAATGAGTAAAAATGTGCAAAAATTATGTCATGGTCATGAAATTACATCAAGTTACATCATGATTTACATGAAAAATTCAAACTAGCCAAAACTAGGCGAAATTCTGAGCTCCTGAGTGAAAAATAGGCCAAATTTCCCTATGCGTCGCCCCTGAAATCTCTATGCGTATCACAAGTTTGAGGTTTCTTTTGAGGGCCTTCCCGAAGGAAAAATTGAGTGCAAGATAGCTCGTTGGAAATCCCTGCCTGTCTACTTTCCAACCCAAGTGGAATTTCGGAATTTGGTTTCCATTTGCCCCTCCAAAAATCCAATCTCCCAACACTGCTTCCTGTGTGTCCAAAAAGTGGTAGAAAGGCCATTTTTGAGGTGTTTTTGACCCCTTAGGCAACCCAAAACTTGATGAAATCCTTAGGTAATCCATAGGCATGCATAAATTTTGACGAAAAATCCAGAAATGCAAAGTTTTCCTCTTGAAGAGCTTCCAATTATAAGCGCGCGCCAAGTAGCGCTACGCGTCGGGTGGAAAAATCTGTGTTTAGGCCAAAAAAATCAAAATTGACAAAAAGTTTCCCAAATTTCTTGAAATTTGGGCTGAATGTCCACCATAAAGCACTATGCTGGGCCAAAGAAGCTTCGGCCAAAATTTGGAGTCTATCATGCCTTTTACAACGCTTTAGTGCCCTCCTTAGCCTTGCTTTCAAGATCTTGATCCTCGCTTTGCAAACATGATTTCGCGCCCAATAATGGTTCTTCATGTGCCTGAGCATGTTCTTTTCCTTGTTGGCCTTCTAGGTGCATGTAGTTAGGTGGTGGAATCACTGTCTCTGTCATAGGATGTATCAGTATCTGTCTCCATGATGTCCAAGGTCTATGCAAGGTCTATGTTGTATTGGATGACAATGAGAATTTTGTGTTTTGATTTGATTGCCAAATATATGGGAATATAAGAGGGAATATGAGGAATAGGGCAGAAGAAACAATGAACTTTTGTCAAGTGGAATTTTCCTTTTAAAAACTTGTGATTTGATAAATTTTAAGGACAAGGGATAGCCACTTAACTTTGGAGAAATTTCACAATTGGGATGGGGAGGTAATGGAAATGGGTAGGAATGAGTAACTAGGGATAGGGAAAAGGGAAATAGGCTATTGTGAGAAAATAAACAGTGATGAAGGGAAGAAACAAGGTGGAGAATGGAAGTATTTGGCACAAAACTAGTTTCAAAACCCTAAAGGAGGCAATTCTCAAAGAAGATACTAGGGTTTGGTTTTTCGTACTCAAATCCTCACAAACAACACCAAATACATGTTCATGGCAATAGAGGAGTGGCTTTGAATTGCTTGAGCATGGAGTAACTGATCAAATTTGATGTTTGGAGAAGAATGGAAAAATTTTGATGTTTCAGCCCAATGCGTCGTGCAGTCTGCCCAGTGCGCCGCGCCAGTGTATTTTTTACACTACATAGGCAGGCCCAATGCACCGCGCCTACCCAGTGCGCCGCGACACTCAGCCTATGCGCCACGCACCCAACTTCAATACAATCTACCCTCAAACAACTTGTTCACTCTTCACAACTCTTCCTTGGCTCACTGCTGTCTCTTTGGCATGAAAATGGAGTTTTGAATTTTGAAAATATGTTCTATGCCAAGGATTTAAATTTTTCATTTGAAAAAACCCACTTTGTAATGTTGAAAACTTGACATTTTTCAAAAACTCTGTTTTGCTTCCTTTTTGCTTTTTTAACTGAATGATGAGCTTTCGCACACTAAACCACCATAAATTCTGAGAAAAACTCTTCACTTGCAATGGAAAAAACTCTTAACTTAATTGCACACCACATATTTGAGCACATTTGGAAAATTTGGAGAAGTTTATGGTGAAATTGGGCTTGCAGCTCTATGCGCCGCGCTACAAACCCAATGTGTAGCACCCTTTTGCAAGAGGCTTTTGGAGGCCTTCCCGGTGTCCAAATTGGGCGAAGGATAGCTCGTTGGAAATATATTCCTGTCTAATTTCCAACCCACATGGAATTTCTCAATTTGGAGTTCATTTTCCCCATAAAAAAGCAAATCTCCCAAGACTGGTAAAAATGTGCAAAATGAGGCTGCCTCAAGGCAGAGTGCTGTTGCAGTCAACTTTTGAAGGTCTTCCTCAACTCCAAATTGATCTCATGATATCTCATTGGAAATATCTTTGTGTCTAGTTATCATTTGACTCATCAAGAAAGTCATTTGGCCATATTGATTTTCCCAAGGTCACTTCAGAGGTGCATTAATTCTCCTGAGGTGACTGTATTTTTGACATTTATCTAAAACCATGACACCTGTGTAAATATTGAAGGAGGTTTTTCTTCCTTGGCCTATTTGGAACAAAAACCTCTCTCATTTTTCTAAAATTCATCTTTTATTTCTCAAAAACATCATTGGAACAAAACCTATCCCAATGTGTGGAACAAGGGATTTGTCGAAATGAAGGGGATAAGGGGCTTCTAAATTCTTGAAAAAATTTTGGGAAGTAGGGAGGGATGTTAGGAAGCAGGTGAAAGTGGAATTTTAGAGATTGAATGATGGGAAGGGGTCCAAAAGGGCAAGACATAGGCCTACCCTAGAAAATTGCCAAGTTGTAGCAAGAAACTAGGGTTTGTGCAAAAATGAGGAATTTGGGGGATCTCAGTGATGGGAAGTGTTTAATAAGGTAAAATAAGGATAGGGGAAGGTTTATGAACATCAAGATACAATTTTTCCTGATGATTTGACCATCCAAGAGAAATTACCTCCAAAACCCTAGGAGAGGGAAATGAACCTTACCCAGGCACAACTGAAGCATGAACAAGGTGTAAAAGGACCCATTGGAACTTGACATGATGATGAAAACCCTATGAATGACAGTACACTCATCTGAATGATAATATGGACTGGCATTTGGACAACTTTGAAAAGAGTGAAAACAAACCCTAGACCTAATACCTAGTGACCAAATTTTACTTGAAGACTCACTGAAATGACAAAATTTGACCTTAACACCTTAAAATCACCTTGTAAGAGCATGTTTGATCACTAGAGGAAGGCTTCAAAGACTAACACTAACACGGGGCATGAGATTCTATCCTTTATGGATGGCTTCTCCGAATACAACCAAAACGTTATTCGTCGTGTTGATCAACTTAAAACCGCGTTCATTAGTCCGTGGGGCACTTTCGCATACCGAGTCATGCCATTTGGCCATAAAAACGCCGGCGCCACTTTTAAACGAGCCATGTCTTATTGTTTCCATGACTTATGTCATATTATCCTTGCCTATTTAGACGACCTTACTGCACGTTCTAAACATCGGGCGCAACACCTTCATGATCTGCATACCATTTTCCTCCAATGTCGCAAGTATAACATCCGCCTTAACCCATTGAAATGTGTCTTCTGTGTTCCCGCCGGTCATCTCCTCGGCTTCATAGTATCTAAAGATGGGATAACTCTCGACCCTTTGAAGGTTCAAGCCATTCTTGAACTTCCTATTCCTTGTACCTTACGCCAGCTACAAAGTCTCCAAGGTAAAGCTAATTTTCTTCGTCGATTCGTTCCTGACTATGCCACCACCGCACATGGCTTCCTTAGACTTCTTCGATCTCACACTCCATTTGTCTGGGATACCTACGCTCAAGAGTCTTTTGATGCCCTCAATCATGCTCTCACATCCGCTCCCTTGATCCGTCCTCCTGACTTTGACTGAGATTTCATCCTATCCATCTCTGCTTCTACCTATTCAGTTGCTAGTGTCCTTATTCAAGAGGATGATAATGGTATCAAACATGTGATCTATTATGTCAGTAAGAACCTTTCCGGTCCACCTGTGTCCTACTCACATGAAGAAAAATTAGCACTTTTGTCGTGTTCTCGGTCCAAAAACTGCATCATTATATCCTCATGTGTTCCACCAAGGTTGTGACCGATTCCAACCCCATGGCTTTCCTATTGATTTGACGCATCCTCAGTGAGAAGTACGCTCGTTGGGTCGTTATCCTCCAAGAATTCAACCTTGAATTTGTCACCCCAAAAAGTAAGAAAGGTTTAGTCCTCGCTGAACTCATTGTTGATTTGCCTACCGGGACGCCTGATACTCCGATTAATGATGCTCTTCCCGATGAACATTTATTTACCATCACCACCGACGATCCTTGGTACGGTTACATCCTTACTTACTTGCGAACCCAAAATTTCGCCCTTCATCTTGATCGTGATGCTCGACGACATATCCAACACCAAGCCTCTCGCTACCTTCTAATCAGCAATGACCTTTATCGTCGTGGAGTAGATACTGTCCTTCGTCGTTGCCTCACCCACGCTGAAGTCGAGCAAGTCCTCAATACCTGTCATAGCGGCGCTTGTGGTGGCCACCTCTCCAGCCTCGCCATCGCCCAAAAAATCATGCGCGCTGGGTATTTTTGGCATTCTCTCTTCAGTGATTGCATTAAAGTAGTCAAACACTGTTCCAATTGCCAATATTTCGCCCCCAAGGCGCGAGCTCCTCCCACTCCCCTCCATCATGTCTTCACAGTTGGCCCTTTTTGTAAACGGGCCACTGACTTTATGGAATGTCAACCTCCATCTACTGGTAACCACAAATATATCATAGTGGCGGTTGACTATTTCACTAAATGGGCCGAAGCTATGCAAACATTCAACAATACGGCAACCACCGCAACCCTCTTTTTCTTTAACCACGTCATTTCTCGATTCGGAGTTCCAAAACAGTTAGTCTCTGACCATGGCCGGAATTTTGAAGATGCGATTTTGCATGAGCTATCCTCCCTATTGGGTTTTGAGCACCAATATTCATCTTCCTATTACCCCCAAGGTAATGGCCAAGTTGAAGCGGTCAACAAAATTCTTAAGACCATGCTTCAACGAACGGTGAATAAGCACAAAACCAATTGGCATTTCATGCTCTTCCCTGATTTGTGGGCTTATCATACTTCTGTTAAAACCGCCACCGGTTTCACTCCTTTCCACCTTGTCTTTGGCAAGGAGGTCGTCTTACCAATCGAGTGTGAAATCCCTTCCCTTCACTTGGTCGTTGAACTTCTCCTTGATACCCAACCTCTAGAACAACGACTTATCATGCTCGAGCACGCCTCTGAAGACTGTCGTGTTGCATTGCAAACTCTTGAAGCGGCCAAAAAGCACACCAAATATCAGTATGACCAAAAAGTACACCCTCGTACCTTTCATGAAGGTGACCTTGTTCTAGTATATGACCAGGCCCACAATACCCTCGGTCATGGGAAGTTCAACTCATTATGGCTAGGTCCTTACATTATTAGCAAAGACCTTGGTAAGGGGGCATATCTTTTAGAGGACTTTGAAGGCCACATCCTTCCTAATCCTCGCAATGCACTCTATCTTAAGAAATTTTACCCTTAGCATTTCTCGTTCGAAATGCATGTTTTATTTTCTTTTAGATAGCCAACATCTATTTGTTTTTGCACTTCGCTACTTCACCAGGACACTTGTTGTCCACGAAGACTTACTTTACCTCTCCTCAAAATTGGATTTTCTCACTTATAACACCTTTCATTGGGGGCACCACTTTGCCTCCATACTCATTCTTTTTTGTGTCAATTTCCTTCATGAGATACCATTTTGTACTCATGTTTTTTATGGTTCCCTTTGGATCTTCCCCCATTTCATTATCATCATCAGTGTCCGTTTGTTAGTCACTCTACTATTTTCTCTCATGCCTTAGTTGGGGTTCCCCTATTTCCTCACCAATGGCAGACATCCTTCTGTCGACATCAACACATTTACTCCAGAAGCCAGGTCTAGAGAGCAGTGTACCTTGGTTCGAACTCCTTTCAGTATGATAGTGATCTGTATACTTGATGGTCCAATGATGCAGCTGCATCTATTGGTGATTCCCGAGTGTGTGTGTGAGATGTTTCAACCCTCATGAGGGGGTGACCCTACAGGTATCCCCCCACATGCCCGGACGACTTCTTCATTCCATCCCTTGATGCAGCTCCTTCCACTTGATGATATCGGCCTCAGCCGCTTCCAGCGCCTTTTCAACTTGCATGTATCAGTCAAATTTTGCGAGCCCTTCCCCATGTGTAGGGGGCATTTGGGTTGTATTTGTATCTCATGTACTAAAATATTATTGTATAAGTCCTGACGGTCATTCCAGGCACAGCATGTAAGTGGCATTCGTCATTCTATTTTTTCTGGCTCTTATTTACGCCAGCATGTACTTCCTGGTTCGGTCCCTTATTTACTAGACTTCCTATTCTTTGTAATTTGTCTCGGCGGGCATAGGTATGCCTCCCCCGCCGCCTTTAGCACAGGTACCACTCCATAAACTAGAGACTTGTTGCACCTGTAAGTCTCGTCTCCTCCGAGTTTAGTCCTTTAGCACATTAGACTACCTTACATTTCTCTCTCTCACTTCCCTCTTGATGTCTAGTGATTGAGTTCTTACAACGTACTTCGGTCATACGATTTACTCCTAACACTCGTACGTTGGGGGGAAATCTGTTACACCATTTTTTTGGTCATCTAACCTATTATCATTAGATGAACCCAAGTATACCATGTAAGGCCAATTTTACCCTAAGTAAAATTTCTTTCACCATGTGAAATAACTTATTCGTTTATATTTCCTAGTCATATTTAACCCAAAACAAGGAAATCAATTAAATAAATCCTTATTTATTTGATTATTTCCTACGAATAAGTTATTTAAATATTTATTTAAATAATATTCCTAGTTAAATTTGACTAAATCATTTATAAATGATTAAATAAATCATTATTTATTTAATTATATTCCCACCATTTCCATAAAATAATAAATAAATCATTTATTTATTTATTATTTATAAATAAAGGAATTGACCCAAGTCAAAAATCCTTTTCCCTCAAACAAATATAATAAAATATTCCCAAAGGGTGGTTCTAGAATTTGTTTAATAATATTTTATTCATGCACCAAGTTCTAGATCGCCCTAATATTTTGTTATAAATAGAAGGGTTTTCCCCATTCATTAGTCACCTCCATTGCATTAGATCACTCTGGATCTATACTTGGTCACATTCTTCATGTTGGCAATATGATGCAGAGTGTTGTCCTTGATGGCAACCCACTGAATGAAGATGAAGACATGAGATTGTTGGCATGTGTTGTCCTTGAAGGAAATACACCTGATGAAGTTATTCTTGACTTGATGGACTTGGTAAAAGATGAAAATCTGATGTATCTACAGAAAGTACAGAAGGTAATGAAGAAAGGAATTCAATATGTGCTAGATCTATGATGAAAAGAGTATGTCTCAAGGCATACGCGGATTTGCCTAGGAAAAGTCGTGTATGCACGCGGTAAAGTACGTGCCAAGTCGCGTATGGGCAAAAGCGCTCATAAAGTGCAAAACCAGGGGTAACCACCATGGTATTGACCCATTGTATTGGGTAATGATTCGTCTAAATGACCCCGTCCAGGAATACCATCGGAAGTAATGGGCTCATGGTATTGTTTGGCTCATGGTATTGAAAAATGGTAAACCTATATAAAGAGAAGAAATTCATTGTGCAAATCATGAGTGTGGGAGCAAGATGTCTGAGCTTGAATGAATACTTCTCTGTGAAGTATATCTGTATGGAAAGGGTAAAGGTTTGATGATAGATCTGAATCTATGATGCACCTATGAATAAATGATGAAGCGGAATATCTAGATCTAGAATGTATTTGTATCTGCTAGATCTGTTTATGGAAGGCTTAGATCTAAGATGAGGCGAACATCTGTCTGAAGTAAAAGGGTAAATCTGAACTGAATATCTGATCTGAACAAGTATGCTGCTCTATAATGGTTGAAGATCTATACGCTATTTCGCCGCAGAGGAAGCGCGTATATATGCGGATTTGCTGAAGAGAAAGCGTGTATGCGCAATGAAATGAGCTTGGTAATATGTACAGAGGTATACGCTGGTTTATGTGAACAGAAGCGTGTATATACGCGACATCAGAGAAAGGAAAGCGCGTATGCAAAATAGGGTTTGCTGAAGTCTGTGGTAAGAAATTTCTGATCTGTTCTACTGGTTTACTGATATCTATCAGTGAGTTATATGTATCTGTTTCATGGTTGACTGTGCTTAAAAGTATGGAGTGGGTCCAGTGTGAAAATATGATGAAACGTGGCCTGCAAGTGGTGTCCTAAAGGATTCTTTGGATCCAGTGTGAAAATTGATGAAACGTGGTCCATAGAGGTGCTGAGGGTTGTAGCCTTCAGTCAGGGGGTTGTAGCTCCCTTCCAGGTGAGGCTGGTAAACGAGATCGAGGGGTCGTAGCTCCCTTCCAGGAGAGGCTGGTAAACGAGTCAGGGGGTTGGAGCTCCCTTCCAGGGGAGGCTGGTAAACGAGCGCAGGTGGGTGCCTGCGTGCTGGTCAAGTCTGCGCCAGCACATATGTTGTAAGATGTTTTCTCTATAATAAAATATTGAAGGTTGAGCAACTGCAGCGGTGGTTTTCTCCCGATTTGGGTTTCCACCTAAAAATCCTGGTGTTCATGTGTGATGCTTTGTGTGATGGTTTATTCTGTTCTTACTGCACATGTTTACTGTTTATTGAACATCTGATGAATGAATGATGGAATGATATAAGTGAAGAATTAATGACATAATTAGATCTCTGTGTATACGCAAGTTTCATAAAGGGTATCCGCGTATATACGCGAGTCTGTATCAGGAAAGTAGCGTATGGGTTTTAGAAGCAAGAAAAAGTAAAAGTTTTAAATACTGATTCACCCCCCCCTCTCAGTATTTTTCCCAACACTTCATTTTTTCCTTGGGAGCTCCCTTTGAGTTCTATGTTTGTCTAGGTTTTCTACACCAACAAGAGAGAGAAATTTTAGATCTGAAACGCTGAGGACTTTCAAGAACCCATCCCATTGAGGAGAACTGGAAAACACCTTTCTTGTTTTCCTCTTAGGTGCCCCTTTTTAATATAATATAAAAATTCTTTCAAATACATTGTTCTTGTCTTGTCTATTGGATGCATGGAGCCACATTTTACTTTATCTGCTTAATGTCTTTTATGCTTAGATCTCGATTTGTGCAGCATTATTTGGATCACCTAATTGCAGATTTAAAGATATTTGGCAGCCATACTCGATGTTAGGGCTATTTTTTATGCGTAGCTAAAGTGGTCTTTTACGACGAAAGATTCATACTGACAAACATGCTCAAAAGAGAGTCGGGAGTCAATTGGACTAAGGAAGCAAAGCAGTCTTTTGACTTGGTGAAGCAAGCACTTACACAAGCACCAGTTCTGATCAGTCCTAACTTCACCAAATATTTCTTTATATTATCCTTTGCATCAGAACACACAGTTGATGTTGTATTATTGCAGAAAAATACAAAAGGACAGGAGCAACCCATGGCATTCTCCAGCCAAGATTTAAGAGATGCACCTTTGAAATATAATATCCTGGAAAGGCAGGCTTTTTCCTTAGTTAAAGCACTAAAGGGTTTCAGATTCTACATTATGCATTCACACATCATTGCATTTTTTCCCAATAAAGTGATTAAAGACATCCTAACACAAGGTCATGATGGAAAAAGAGGCAAGTGGATTGATGTTATCTTGGAGTATGATCTAGAAATCAAACCCACCAAATTAATCAAAGGACAAGGACTGGCTAAACTAATGGCTGAAACAAATTTTCAAGCATTGGACATAAATATGATTCACTCACTCGATGAACAAGAGGAGATGGCAACTCCACCTATTCAGGAAGTATTTCTGAATTCTCCCTGGTACGCAGACATACTGTATGTTCTTTTTAATTTAAATGTTCCTCCTAGTTTGCCCAAAACAAAGGTCGGATTCTTGAAGTTAAAAGTTGTAAATTTCTACATTCTGGAAAAAGTTTTATATTGGAAAAATTCTGGTGGTGTATTTCCTACATGTTTGCCTAAAGAATATGCAGATAGGATTATGCATGAATTTCATGAAGGGGATTGTGGAGGCCACCTCTATTGAAACCATTGTCAATAATATCCTCAGGGCCAGTTTCTATTGGCCTACCCTTTTCCAAGACACCCGCAAAATGATAGTTACCTGTCATAAATGCCAAATTTTTTAGGGAAGAAGAAAGCTGTTGCCTCTGCCATTGCAGCCAACCTCTGTGGAAGCTCCTTTTCAACAATGGGGTCTAGATTTTATTGGAGAAATCCACCCTTCCTCCTCTACCCAGCATAAATGGATAGAAGCCATTCCCTCCAGGACTACCACAAACTCAGTAATTATCAGATTTCTTGAAACTAACATTATATCTAGATTTGGTTGTCCTAGGAAAATCATTATTGATAATGTTATTGCCTTTAAATCCAAGAAAATGGTGGATTTTTGCCACAAATATCACATTACTTTGGGAAAATCCATAGCTTATTACCCACAAGGTAATGGGTTGGTTGAATCCTCAAATAAGAGTTTGGTGAACATCATTAAGAAGTTACTAGAAGAAAATAAGAAATCATAGCACAACAAGTTGGTACATGCACTATGGGCAAACAGGCTAACAAATAAGAAGTCAATTGATATGTCACCCTATCATCTAGTCTATGGGATGGATGCAGTCTTCCCAACAACCTTGGGAGTGCCAGTAATGAAGCTCATTCAAGGGGTGCAGTCTGAAGAGAATGATATTAAAAGAAGAATAAACCAAACTATTTAGCTATAGCAAACCAGAGAAGGAGTATACAACAGAACACAGTTGGTACAAGAAAATATAAAGAAAATATTTGACAAAAGGACCAAGGAAAATGATTTTAACATTGGAGATAAAGTGCTGAAGTGGGATTCTAGAAGAGAGGACAAAGGCAAACATGGAAAGTTTGATAACTTGTGGAAAGATCCATACATCATTCATTCTGCAAGGGGTAATAATTTATTCTTCTTACAAGAAATGGATGGAACAAAGTTATTTGGAGGTCCTGTCAATTGCGGGATTCTAAAGCATTATTTCAGTTAGAAATCTCAGTTTAGATTTTCTTCATTGTATATAACATTGCCTAAACAAATCTCAAAGGAAGTTGATCCAAAAAGAAAGAAACAAAAAAGAAGAAAAGAGGGTAGGTAGAAAAGAAAAAAGGTAAGCCCCATACCAAAATATGTATGTTTCCGAAAGTGTGCAAATCAAAATGCCACTACTTTTTATGTTCAATCATACAGTCTAAACATGATTGTACAAATTTTGATTTTTTGCTGATAAGTTAGAAAATGAATATTTTCCAAACTGTTTAATCTTGGCTTATCAGTAGCTAGGTAGAAAATGACATTGGTTCAAAAGCCTAATCTGAACCAATAGGAGAAATAAGGGATAGATGGTAAGTTAGAAGTTCAAAAGGAAAAATGATGTCCAGGTTTGCAAGTCTAAAATGCACCCCAAAAGGAAGAAAAAGTATTTGAATCATAGGTTGGGTAGGTATGTATGCAAAGGGTCTCTCAAAATAACTGAGCATGTTTCAAATTTTTCAAATTTTCAGATTGTTTATTCAGGCTCAAGATCAAGTGCATTTCAGTTTTCAATCTGCAGTAAGCATGGATTTCAGTTTTTGAAGATCACAGTCACAAAAGTTGTAGCAAATCAGGATTACAGAGTGGAAATCAGCCAAATAAAATAGGCTACTGATCTATAAGGTTCTTGACACCTCCTAAAGGAGTTGCCCTCCCCAGTTGGAGCCACTATTAGGTTCCTATAATAATAGGGATCATAATTTTGAATTGACTATTTATCAAAGCTTGTAATATGGCACATACCTTTGCTTTCTACAAAACTTTTTCCATATTAAAAAATGAGAAGGGGGTGTGTCCTAAAAAGAGAAATCAAAGGACCAAAAGAAAGAAAAAGATAAAGAATAAACCCCACAAAACAGATAGCAGATCCTGAAAGTGTTGCACATCTAAATTCCACTACCTTTAGTCTAGTTTACTTTTGTAAATAATATTGTGTGCAGCATGTCCAAAATGCCACAATTCATGATGATCAAACTGCTTAATCTTGATTCATTCATGTTTTAAATTTCATGTTGATAGTTAGTGAACAAAGATTTGGCCAAACTATTTAATCTTGGCAGATCAGTAGTTAGGTAGAGAAATAAAAGAGCTCATCGGTTTAATCTGAGCCTTTGGAGGTTATAAGGTTAGCAATTAGATAGTTTTCTTTTGAAGAAAAAAACAAAGGGACCAAACAAGTCCATCTACCATGTGATTCAGTTGAAAGATGGAAAAATTTAATTATTAACTGTGATGAAAAGCCAAATCTCACTGCCTTCGTTATTTTTCCATTTAAACCTCTCCATTATCTCTCATTTTACCTTCTCTGATACTCATGCTCTGAAATCCCATGTTTGACCTCAATCCCCTCATTTTAGCCTATTCCCCTTCTTAAAAACCTCTTTCCCTATACTAAAAACCCTTCCCCTTCACTCATTCCCCTTATTTAATTAAAAACAATACAAACCCACTTTTTTATTGTTTTTAAATAAATCTGTCGAGGCCCACTTTTAAAATAAACCCTGTTCATTTTATCCCGAACCCCTCCCCCATTATGTTAAAACCTCTGCTTTATTATACCCTCGGGCCCCACTATACACTACTACCCGCCTAACATATGAAACCCCATTTTCACTTTATTAACCCCCTCATTGCACTTAACCCTGGTCCCACTCTGTATTTGAAAACCATGCTTCATTAAACCCCGCCCCAACCTTTCAGACTAACCTGTGATCCATTCTCACCCGACCACCATCCAATTTTCTCCATCATATCGGACGTCCCACAATCATTATCGCATCCCCAACTGCCTGATAGTTAAAATCTTTGGGGGGTTGCGAAATGGGTGGTTTAGCAACCCTCCCTTTCGCCATGTGTTGCCTTTTCGCTTCATCGCATCCCCTAAAAATAAACCGCCTCACTGCTTTTGGCTATGTGATAAACCACAAACCACCTCCTTGCATTATAATAAAACCACCTTCCCACTGCGCCCGTATGAAGAACCTATTTACCATGTGCAAACGCAATAAACCACCATTTCTCACCACCCTGCGAGATCTCGTTTTATTAACAAATTGTTTTAAAATTTTGTAGGTGAGTAGCGTACCAACAGATGGGATAAACAAATTTTCAGTTCTAAATCCAACGAATTGTTTAATCCAGATTCTCTGGATTTCAGTTTAAAGGCTTTATTCTATAGAGGATTGAGAGCGGAAGAAATGAACGAAAGAAACTATGGATCATGATTACCAAGGATCATACATTTACTCCAAAAACAATGAGGTTTATTCAATGTAAAATGACAGAGTAAGGTAAAAGGAGAGTTTACTGTGACAGTGAAAGGCAAAAGAATTAAACAGAACAACCAGGTTAAATATGAAGAAAGGTTAAAGATAAAAATAGTTAAAGAGAAGAGTTAAGAAGAAAGCATATAAAACATAAAATTAAAGGAAGAGTTTACAATGACAACAGAGGCAGTAAAGAGATTATACAAATAAGGAAAGATCAAAGAACAAATCAACAAGGAATACAAAGCCAAATGACAAGGCCACTCAACATTTAATTCTTTTCAATCACATTGGCCACCTCCGACTTAATCTTGATTTAAATAAAAGCTGCTACAATTAGTATTACAGTCAGAGATATTTTAGCAACAGTTTAGAAGTTATTGTAAAAGCTAATTTTGAAGGAAATTAGTCAAAGATATTTTAAAGCTAGCTCAGCAGTTAATTTGAAAGTTATTGTTACATTAGATCTGTAAGTGATATTTTTGGCTTGGGCCTTGCATGGTCTCAATTTTCAAAACTTCATTTAATCTGTAGTCAATGCAGATATTCCACCCTAGGTTAGGGAAACCTCCTCAGTTGCAGTTAAATACTGCATGTATTGTTCATTATCAGTGTTGGTTGCTAGGTTGGATTTTTCTTAGACTCTGAGTTGCAAAGATTATTGCATTGGAGCACTGTAACTGTTTTGAGTTGGACATTAGTAATACAAGCACATTCACAAGATCCTTGAGCTATGTTAATGGTGATGTTATCACTCTTTGTTAATGTTTCTCCTTTGTTTTTCCATATTGTACATCAATCTCCCTGATAGCATAAACATAAATTTTAGATTGATATATGTTGCATGAGCACCTTAATTATGTCTGTTACTGTTATCTAAATGTTTTCCTCTGCAAAGTTTAACCAAATAATTCTTAACTACTCTTTAGTTTCACCTAGATTTTATCTTAAGGTTTCCTTTTGAAGTTTGACTAAAGAATTCTTAACTGCTCTTTAGTTTCTCTAAAACCATTATCTTGAGGTCTTTCTTATGAAGTTGAGTTAAAGAATTCTTAACTGCTCTTTACCTCTACTGAACTATTATCTTAAATTTTTTTTCTCTAAAGACCTGAATGCAGAATTCAGAGACTATCTGCTCTTCTTTTTTGTTGAAGTATAGTTAAAGAATTATTAATTACTCTTTAGCTTTACTGAACTCACTATCATTTCATATTCATCTTGCCACAGAGATCTATTTGATATAGTTAGCTTGCCCTATGAAAACCCTTGAAAAGTTGATGTACAATTTAACCCTTTTATGACTCCATAGCCCAATGGATTAAGCTTCCCACAATCTATCTATCCAACCAAACAAGAAATCAAAACAAACAACCCCAATCTTCATAACTAGCCTAAAATCAGAAGAATATAATCATAAAGCTAAATCATTTCATCATAAACACAGAGAGAGCCCTCTTTGAGCCCAGGAAGGCTAGGTCTTGGACTCCAAAGTGGTTTGATGTGGTTCCCTGCTACTTGTTCTTGCCAATCTTACAAACTACAGGGAGCCAACAGACTCCAAAGTGGTTTGATGTGGTTCCCTACTACTTGTTCTTTCCAATCCTACAAATTATACGGAACTAACAGAACCTCCAATGCCGAAATAGCAGAAGGAGCTTGGGCCAAATCCTCAACAATATTGTAACGTTGAGTTGCTCGAGCATTAGGATTGTAAGAGGATTTTTGAAGCACGGCTTTAGAAGGCAGTCGAACAAAAGAATCCTTACTAGGCCTTTCGATATGAAGAGGGCCAAATTTAGGCGGGGAAGAAGTAGAAGGAGCATTGGTAGTTTCTTTCCCAGCCAGCGGAGTCTAATATTTCGGCCTAGTCACCACTTTCACAGGTATAGTGCCACACATAAACACTTGAGAACCAGATGAGGAAGAGGATTGTGGTTGGTCTACCATCTGAGTTCGTTGGGGTGGGAAAGGCTCTTTTAGGACAGCGGGGCTCCCCTGAGTACTTTTAAGCAATTTTCTCACTTCAGACCATCGAGGATAGTCTATAGTGAAGTGATCATCATCACATATAATACAAGGGTACTTAGGTTTGTGCTTTTTTCCATAATCAGCGTTGGTTTTAGGAGAATCTTGTTTCAGGGTATTAGCTTTGGCCTTGCCTTTACCCTTCTTCTTACCTTTGGAAGCTTTTTCTGCCGAGGTAGAATGGATGACATTCATTTCCGCAGTCTTAGCAGGATTGGAAGGTGGCTTAGAAGCAGTATTTGTAGAAAGGGCAGATTTCTGCTTCACAGGAGCAGAAGAAGACTTACGAGAAGTCTGAGAAATGAAACCAATGATATCGCCGACAAGTGGTGTCGCCGGTGTTTTGGAAGTTCCAGCTTGTGGAGCATTGGGCAAGAGAGAATAAAGGGTGTCAGACTGGGAGTAAACCAAATCAAGGTACTGGGCATGAGTAATGGCATGCTCTTCAGTGACACATGCCCCCATAGAAATGTCCTTAGCTATCGAACCGGAAAAAGAGGTAGTGAACCAGTCAATTAGAAGTTGATCAGGGATTTCAAACTTGATCAAACGACGACATCGTCTCCATTCATGAATTTGGTCGAAGATATGTGTGGTCGTATCTTGTTTCAAGGACGTAAGGAGGTGAATTCCCGTTTCATAGTGAACCGGTAACTGAAAGTGTGTGAGAAAGGCCATTGCAAGAGAATTGAAATCTTGGAAGATTCCACGAGAGAGTTCAATGTACCACTTTACAACGGCACCAGTGAGGGTCCTTTGGAAAAGATGTAAACGAATAGAATCATCAATCTAGGAGTTAGAGGAGCACCATAGGTGATACGTCATAACATGCACCTGGGGGTATTCTCCGGACTTGCCTTCAAACTTGGGACAATTGCCAGGAATCCTGGTGGGAACTGGGGGCCAATATGGATTATGAATAATGGGATCATTAGTTAACTTTGATAAATCAGGAAGTTCCAATGTAGCAAGGAATGGAAATTGCAGGTTAAAAGGCATCACAGGCCTTTGATAAAGACCTTTTTTAGGGTTCCAACCAGGTCGGGAGAAATTTTGAGCCAATACGTTCTATCCCAGAGGATTTTGTCCATAGGGGGTATTATTTTGGAAATTATGCCCATATCCTGGCTGGGGACCAGGGTACTGGTTTTGAGTAAACCAATGAGGCCTAGTTTGAGCAATGTATGGATTCAGTTGCAGGATGAAAGCAATGCCTTGGAGTTGACCTTGTGCCATCAAAGGTTGACCTTGGGAAACCAATGGTTGACTTGAGGAATTAAAGGTTGGCCCTGAGGCTGACCAGGTTGTCCCTGAGGTCCAGGTTAGCTCGGATGTTGACCAAGTTGTCCCTGGGGTCCAGGTTGGCCTGGATGTTGAGGCTGACCAGGATGTACCTGAAAAACTAGGTTGGCCTGATGGTTGAGATGAGCCAGGTTGCCCCTGAAGACTAGGTTGACCTTGCTGTCTGACAAAGAGTTGACCTTGTTGTACAATAGGTTGGCCTTGTTGAACGTAAGGTTGGTTCTATTGTACAAAAGGTTGTCCCTGAGGTGGATAGGTTTTTCCCTGATGAACATAAGGTGCTCCCTACTGAACGTAAGGTTGACCTAGATGACCATAGGGTTGTAACGAATAAAATAATGTAAATAGTGATTAATTAGTTAATTAGTAATTAGGTTGAAAGGCCATGTCTGATAAGACATGACCTTTCGTGAAGAGGCACCTGCGTAGGTATATAAGTAGGCCTCATTTGTAACATCTATCTCAATCTCATATCATTTATAATATAATATTTGTATCCTCATGGATATCTTTCTATTCCAAGTGTTCTGGAGTATTTAACTTAAGAAGGAACTTTGTTCGCTTCATTTGGTATCAGAGGACAAAGCTTTTTGAGGGGAAGGCAATGTAATGAATAAAATAATGTAAATAGTGATTAATTATTTAATTAGCAATTAGGTTGAAAGGCCATTTCTGATAAGACATGACCTTTCGTGAAGAGGCACCTGTGTAGGTATATAAGCAGGCCTCATTTGTAACATCTATCTCAATCTCATATCTTTTATTATATAATATTTGTATCCTCATGGATATCTTTGTATTCCAAGTGTTCTGGAGTATTTAACTTAAGAAGGAACTTTGCTCGCTTCAAGGGTTGCCCCTGTTGGGCCGAAGGTTGTCCCTGTAGATGGTAGGGTTGTCCTTGCGGGCCATAGGGTTGTCCCTGTTGGTACATGAACTGATTTTTACGAACCAGAGGTTGATTTGTTTGAACACAAAATTGAACTTGTTGGACAGTCCCATGGTAATATACGTGATTCCCGAACTCATCGTAGAAATATGGTGGATTGGTCGGAGCTTGAACCTGCTGAGAACCCTGAGGGAGGTAGTTCTGATTTTGAACAACCATCATATATTGGTCATATCGCAAACCTCTCGGAATAGGATTAGAAGGGATAGGTGTACTACCAATATGTTGATTGACTCTCGATACGTGAGGTTGTGATCCACTCACAATGGGCCCAACAGACATCATGGAAGCATTGGTATGCATTCCTTGAACAGTAGTGACTGATGGAGACGATGTAACTGTTGAGGTATAAAAGGTATCTTTTTAACACCTATTTATCCTACATTAATTTTCAATCCAGGAACGACTTTTTGTTTCAAGAGTGTACTCTGTCTGTGGCTGCAATTAAAGCTAAGAGTAATGCTTTGTAAGATGTAGCACAGATTTCTAAATACAAGAGTAAACAGATGCTTGGAAAAGAAATCTAATTACAATAACATGAACTCAAATTCTTTGAAATCTAACTATCCACTCGGAAAACATCAATCAAGGATACAGTAGCAATAACTCATTCCTCTAGAAATTGATGCAATTGAAATCAAACTGGGACAAGACAATCAATCTAGGAATGAGGAAGCAATAACCAGTGTTTCTCTACAGTTGACAGTCCTGCTTTAAATAAATTAAAGGGAAATAGAAATTGAATTAAAGCTGCTATTGAAAGTAAACTAGGAAAATTCTGTAAACTAATGAATTGGAAATGAACAGTAGACTGTAATTGAATAGCAATGTAAATAAGCAGCAAACTGTAACTAAAGGAATTGAGCAGCAAACACTAACTAATGAATCTGAACAGCAAATCTGAACTTAATGGAATCAAATAGCAAATTTAGTTAAACACCAAACCCTGTCGATAGCAAACATTGTTAAGAAACAATCCAAAGTGAATAGCAATCCAACGGAACAGCAATCAATTGGAACAGGACATCTAAAGCTGAATAGCAATGCTCTGTAAGGTTTGACAAGATAAATAATACAGGAATTAAATTGCTTGTTAAAACGGAACAGCAATGCAACTCATTAACATAACAAAATCAATCAGCAATTCGACAGCAAACTAATTAACTCGCGAATGTAATAAAAACAACCACAATCTATCACACAACAATAATTAAAAGGTAGAGATACAAACAACAGATCAATCCACTAGGTCCGGGCCCGTAGCACCAATGAAACATTGTTGTGCTACTGCAGAGCTTGAGAAATGGAACGAAAACGCGTCTTTGTATTAATCAAACATAAACAGTGTTTACAACGATCTCTCTCTGATTACGAGAGTTAATAAGAAAATACAGAGTTATATAGAGAGTTCTCAATCAATAATTCGACTCTTTCGATCTCTAAAGGCATCACCTTTTATAACAGTTTCGACGGATAAGACAAGGAACAAGATAAGACTGAACAGCAATCCCTCAGGATCGAAGGATCCTGAGGGATTCGCTTCTTTTCTTTCTTTAGCTAGCGCTTGATCTTCTTTGGCTGTCGTCGTGTTGTTCCCTATCTTCTCTTAGCTATGCTTTCAGATTTCTTTCTCTTTGACCGGATATGGTCTATTATTGGAGGAACAGCAGTTACTTCCGCTTTAGCCTTGCCTCTCGAATTGTTGTTTACTCCGTTTATTTCCTGTTTTTACAATAAAAGGCAATTTTTAGTGACTTTTCACAATAAACACAAGTATTTTCAATTCTATCATAATTCTACAATAAATCACCTTTCTAGAATAAAAAGAGTTATGTTTAAAGGAAAAGGATGAGAAAATACATGGTGAATTCATACCTTTTTCAACGCTCAATAGCAACCACACTGACCAATGGTGCAGAGGAAGCCACACAAATAGTGGGATGGGTCGGGACAACTGTGACAGTTGTTTGAACAATGGGAATCGAGGAGGATGGACCTGACACAAATGACCCTGAAGAAGACGTCGCAGTACTTGACCATATCGGATTCAAGTACAAAGATGAAGCTCCAGAAATCAATTGTCCCAAAGTATGATAACCTCATAAGGAAAATTTCCTGAAGGGAATTGATATCCCCAATAGATATGAGAGTCTCTTCAATACTAACAGGACTCAAGGCATCCATGTCGGATGAAGACATGCTGTCATGGAAAAGCTAGCGAACGACGAAGGGAAAAGCACGTGACAATGGTGTCACAGGCAGGCCCGAGCTTCGAGGGGAATCTTCTCCTAGAAAGGAAAAATGATCTGGGGGCTGCCAGTTGATATCAAACGGATCCTCAAGGGGAGACCGAGAGTCAAGAGGTTGAATGCTCGGGATGATGGCACGTTCAAGGCCTAGGGTCTCAACAGATGGGGGTGTCTCAGAAGAGACTTTCGGGGGGGACTCTTCACCACGAGGTAATGAAGAGGAGGTCAAAACAGGTGGTTCCGCCACGGTGACTTTGTCTCAGAAGAAGAAGATAAAAGAGATGATTAATTTGAGGCTTTGACAACAATCATTAAGGGATTACTCATGATCCGGCCAAGAAATAGATTAATAGGCATGTGATGTAATCATGGGCAGTTAATTTTTATAACATTGAAACAACACTCTGCCTTTGCATGTTTTAAGAGTCAAGAAAAGGACAAAAGGTGACACTAGTCACTTTCAATTTGAAAGAGCTCGAAAGGACAAGTGTTCGATGATCTTTTCAAATTTAAAGAGTCACAGAAAGATCAAAATGACTACTCAGGAACTCTACGTAAAAGGGTGTACCAAGCTCCCGTGAACTACAATATATACCTTGGAGAATAAATTTACCAAGGACTTAAAGTACGTGCAGGCAGTCTCCCCGAATGTTGTGTTTGGTGTATCACGATTACAGGGTGGCAGACTCGGTGTCCTATGGATAAAGGATTGCAACCTAAAAGGGTCTCCCTTTATATACGCGATGGTACGGGGAGCACAAGTCTGTACTATCTCTGTCTAATGCAATATTGCAAGCCAGCTGCTAGGTTTAATGACACGGGAACATGTCACTAGCCTAGACCTCTAAGTGTGAGCATTAAGTTTCAATGCTTCCTTAGGTTGAATGAGTTAATTTTATGGTTTATCTTGAAATTAGGTTTTAGTTTAAAGGCCTACCGAATGTTACCTCAAATCTATAATGTGCAACTATATGAGAGAAAGAATACCATTTCATTTCGATGAAAATCTAAATAAGTGAAGGATAGAGGTTCGCAACAAAGTAGCAGTCAAGAAAATGCAAGAATGACACTTTCCCCTATTCTACTAACACAGCCAAAGAAGAAAACAAAAAATTTTCGTTTGTCTTTCACTTTCTAATGAAAAAGGGAACCTAATAACGCAAAAGAGTACTTTTCATTTCCGAATGAGAAGGAAGAATGAAATTTTTTTGTTCTTTTGTATAAGTGATAAGCAACAATGCAATACTACACTAAAAAAACAAATACTAGCTTCGAGTATCTTTGAACGAGATCATCAAAACATGGAGAGATCAACTCCAAGAAAACGTAAACATGCACTCAAAACTAGGCATGCATTTCCTTACACAAAATAAAGGGCTTTTATTCGACTCAACGAGCAATGTGATCTATGCTCAAGGAAATTGAGGGAGAATCAAACAAACACGGAATGAAAGCTTGACAACCCTAATTCACGTACAATCAACTGAAAACGCCAAGAAACCACACAAAAGGTTGAAAATGAATGACCAAACTATCTCATAAACAGATCAAACACCCAACGAACATGCGACCCCACGAATGGTTTGAAACACCTAGAAAACCTAGGATAGATAAGCCACATTGTTCGAATGAGAGATAACAAAACTGGAATGAATGAGACAACCAAGTCAGGAAACAAGAGCTAGATGGATCAATCCAAGTAGAAAACCCGACCTAAAGGATCATACACACTGGAAACTCAGTGAAAAAGGCCCAAAATTCAATCTTACAGGAATTGGCGTAGTTTTTCAGCAGCATTCAGCATCAAGAAGGAAAAATTTCACCTATATTAATGACCACTTGCGCATATGGCCACGACTGTCAGACAATCAGCAGCGCCAAGCAAGAAAAAAAAGGAAAAAACAAAGGGCTTGCTGAGAAAAGCCCGACTTATCACTCTAGAAAAAGGCTAAATGGCTAGAAGTAGTCAAATAAGCCAAAAACATCAGAGAAACGACAATTTGGCCAAAGTTGGATAAACAATAAAAAATTCAAAACAAACAATAAGAGACAACAGGCATTGACATCCCCAGTATGGCTGCCAACCTGTTGTGCAGGAAAATCCCCTCCGTAGAAAGAGGAAAACCCTTTAGCCCTAGGGTGTGTCTAGCAAAAAGGGAACATGCTAGTTTCTAAATTCCTAGTTCATAAACGAATTGCAGATTGGAATAGATGTCCTACATCAATCCAACGCTCTTGACGTAGTACGTTGTAGTGATCCCTCGATCTTTTTTATTCAAAAATTGCACTCTGTTGGTAGCGATATCCACACACCTGCACAAATATCAAGCAAACACTAAAAGCGTACGAGCATACATATTCATTTATGACTATCTAACTAGTCAAGGAGAGTCAAAAAATTTGAATATTAACATAGAAAAAGATGGAACTAGAAATCATTCATGTCATATTAATGTATAAAAGGGAGTTTACAACCTCGCCTTGAAATTGTAGACCTTCTTTGACGGGTTTAGTCGGGCACATCTCCAAATCATTCATTCGTCGATTCAGCTCAAAGAGGCGAAAGGCTCAAACTCTCTCTCACAACTATGAACTATTCTCTGCTATTTTCTGCACACCAACTCCTAGTCTATTCTAGCTATCAGAATCAATGGGATGAAGAGGAATTTATAAGAGTGGAGGAAGAGCTTTGGGATCCACTTATGGTGGAGGAAAGGTCTATCCCTTTGGGAAGTTGCATTTTTGTAGGAACTAGAAGGCCAAGGGAGAAACTCGACCACATCTAGTCAAACAAACATCCATGATTCCACCCATGAAGCTGTTATATCTTAGAAGCTTCGTTTCCATATTAAAAAACCTTCCAAAAGTAGCTCGACGCAGGGGTTCTTCAGAGAAAGAGCGACCACGGCATGAGGCATAGTGAAAATCTAGCCATGGGCGCGAGGACATAGCCACGCCACAGCGTCGACCCAAAATTACATGTTTTTTAAGGGTATACTTCAGGAATGGTCCACAAATATTTTGTTCCTTGAATGTTAAGGGATGCAATGACATTCATTATGATGTGTGACAGTACACAGGGGTCACTATGATGGTCCTCCAGTATTCGGAAAAGGGAATGCAGGGACGGTGACAAAATGTTATGTAACAACTGCTCCATAGTGTATAATCATTTCCATAAAACATCAGAATTTTTCTTGAAGAGATGCCTTCCATTTCCATATCTGCTCACGATCTTCCCTCTAGTTATTAGACTGTTATAGGATAACCCACTATGATTCCAATTTTTGGAAATACTGAGAGGGGGGGGGAGGGTTGAATCAATATTTCATAAATTATCAACAATTTAAATATAAAAAATGATTAACCAATAATATCACAACAAATGTGTGTGTGTGTGTGTACAATATTTTTATATTACAAAGGAAGTTGCAACTTCCAATTTAATTGCTACAATTGGAAGGGATATAACCCCAATATTTACCACCTCTGACTAGAAGGAGGCGAAAACCTATTGAAGGAAGCTATAACTTCCTTCCCTAGAACTACCCTTCCACCCTATAAAATAAAAGATTAAATAATATCTTCTTGGGCTCCCGTACCAAGGACAATGGCCAAATTACAAAAACACTCAAACAACTTCAATTTTTCCCATTTTATCAATAGTTCAACTAATAAGTGCATACCTTAGATAGTTAAACCCACAAGTGATATTACCCAAACTTGCTTCAAGATTAATATCAAAGTCTACTTCTAAAATATTCTCCAAGATATGCACCAATGATGCTTCACAAGTGCTTCAAGGATTCTTCAAATTCAAGTCTAGAAATTAAAAAAATCTCCAAGACTACTCAAAATAAGGTCTCCTAATTTGCTTCAAGTTTGCTACAAATATGACCTCAATAATGCTTCAACAAGTGCTCCAAAAGTCTGCTTTAAGGCTGCTCAAGAAGTGTCTCTAATTTTTCTTCAAAAAGCATGGCCCAAACAACTCTACTCAAAGTTTGATCCACAAATCTATCAAAATTATACTCAAGAAGAATTTTATCCATAAATTTCTCGAGGTTTGATCCTAAAATTGATCCAAAGTATTCTTATAAATTGATACAAGGTCTACTCAAAACTAATCCAAAGTTATCTCCAAGTATGGTCAAAGATCAGTCCCGAATACCATTATTTTCCTCAAGACTAAGGTATGTTATAGGAAGTTGAATTACCTTAGACTTTAGGCCAAAACACAAGTATGTGATAATTCAACCCACGGGTCGAAATTATGTGCAAAGGATGAGTTGAGATTAGGCCGAGATCAAGTTTACAAGGGTGACCAAGTTCTACTCCAATGATAGACTCCAAAAGTCGATCAAAGAATCACCAAAACTCCTTTCTATAAAACTTCTTCTTCACTTTTTCTATAAAACTCCTTCTACATTCTTGAATTGACTTCAAGAGCTTGTGTTAAACAGGGCCAAAATCACCTCAGGAACAATGCAATTTTTTTCAAAACCAACAATATTTTCACAGAAATTTAATCCAATCAAACCAATATTTAGAACCTTCACTTTCCTTCCTTTATATTTTCATTTAAGCACAAGGCCTTAGATATTTGTCTCATAATTATTCTTGAATCTCTCATTGAATTATTTCTCCTAGAATATCAATGGTTGGTGTATTTATAGTGAATTTTGGAGTTCCCACTAACTGGAGCTAACCTTAGAAAAAAGATGATATTCCTATGAAAATTCATTACTGAATTAAGGTCGACTTGAAGGAGATGAACCAACTTGATTGGATAAGGCTTAGGATACTTCAAATCCATTTTTTGACTTCCACATCATCTTTCAAGCTAATTAGGACACATGGATTTTGGTCAATAGTTTTTACTTTATTGAATGGGTTGCAATGAGATATTAAAGCCATAAATTAGTAGGGAAACATATAGTGAAAAAATAATTCATCTGGGGAAACAATATTCAAAAATTAATCTCTCTCCAACTAGGGAACCAACAAAACGTGGCACTTATCACATGAAATGGCATGACAAGGGTTACCACTCTATAAGGTGCTTGTAATCAAATTCATTGAGATGTGCACGAAAATTTTCAAACAAGTACTAGCACATTCACCCTTTGACATCAATGACAAATTCTTCCAACAGGTTAGGGATGACTTTTCCACTAGTTGGGTCAACTAGTGAAGCTAGCATAATGTATAGTGAATATTCAAAAAATAATTTCTCCTCAACCATGAGGAGTTAGAAGGTGTGTCAGATACCATTGGAAAGGCCTTAGAATAATATTTCCAACCATATATCATATGCTCCCATTTGAGCTAGATAATTAGAGTACAAATTCCTTCAACGATATAGTATCCAAATGGGGTCTACTTGTACTTTTGTTGGGTCATCTTGACTAAATATTTTATATCTCCTCATTCCTATAGAAATAGAGGGAGTTACATATACCATTGAAAAGTTCTAGAAATATGTTATTTGACTATGTAATTTCCTCTTCATTTGGATATCCTTTAACATCAATAACAACCATTTTCAACATTCTCCCTCATTGTTATTGATGGTAAATCTTTGATATTTTCTTCTTCCGACGATTGCTCCCCTTGTATACATTATCTTCATAATTATTTTTATCTTTTCCCCGTGTCTTCATTCTCTCCGCCTTTAACGTCAATAGCAAAGGGTGTTTTGCATGAGTGTGTGCTTCCTTTACTAAGATAAAGGAGAGATCACTCCCAACTTTTTTCTGTGATATTCAAAATTTTCTATGAGAAGAGGTTTGGTAAAGATGTAAACAATCTATTATTTGGTGCTAATATATTCCATCTTGACATTCTACTTGACAACTTTTTCTCTAAGGAAATGGTACTTGATTGGAATATGTTTTTTTTTTAGTGCATGACAAGATTTTTTGAGATATTGACTGCACTAGTGTTGTTGCAGAGAATAAAAATGGGTTGATCATATTCCATTTTGATTTCTTTTCAATTTTGCTTCATCTAAATAACTTAGGTACAACAATTTTTTGCTTTTATGTATTCAACTTTAGACGTATAAAGAGAAATTGATGATTGCTTTATTCTTGATGAAGATACAAAGCAATCTCCTAATAAAAATGCACTCCCACTAGTGATTTTTCTATCATCAATGCTACCTAACCAATCAAAATTTGTTTATGTTGTTAATATGAAATTTTTACTCTTGGGATACCAAAGCCCAAAATTGAGCATGCCATTTAAGTATCAAAATATCCTTTTTACCACTTGCATATGTAATTACTTTGGTGTAGATTGAAATCTTGAAACCATTCCAACTTCCTTCTAATGTATGGTATCGAAGTTGGAAATTATAGAAGAGTCACAGTCATAGATCTAAAAAATTTTGAATTGACTTCAGAAGATTCATCATCCTTTCTTAAATTGTGTATGGTAATCATAAGGTACTAACTGGTGCACATTATTCCATTCCAAAATGCTTGAACATCTCCTTGAGGTATTTGATTTGGGAAATGAATATTCATTTGTCATTTTGAGAAACATGTAGTCCAAGGAAGAAGGATAATTATACAATCATTGACATTTCAAATTCCTTTGAAATTTCCTAGGAAAATTCATAAGTCAAATCCTTGTTATTTCTTCCAAACATGAGATCATCCACATATACAAGTGTAATCAATAAGTTGTTATTTTCCATATTGACGTATATATTATTGTCAACAACCCATGTTTTGAAACCTTGTTGTTGAAGGTAGTGGTCCAACCTAGTATACCAAGCTCATGGAGCTTTCTTTAACCCGTAAAGAGCTTTCTTCAATTTTCACATATAGTATTTATTTTCGGACAAGTCAAAACATACTTCCTTGTTTAAGTCTCCATTTAGAAAGGTTGATTTAACACCCATTTGATAAAATTTGAAGCCTTTCAAACATGCAAATGCCAAAAAAAATATTATTGCTTCTAATTTGGAAATTGGAGCAAAATTTTCTTCAAAGTCAATTCCTTCAATTTGTGCACAACCTTTACAAAAAATCCTTGCCCCGTTTCTGATAATTTGTCCCTCTTCATTCATCTTCTCTTTGAATAATGACTTAGACCAATTATGTTTTTATCTTTTGGTCATGGAAAAATTTCCCAAGTTCCATTTTTCTCAATTTGATTCAATTCTTCTTCCATAACATTTACCAAATGTTGGTCCTTACTCGCTTGTGTAGTATTTTGGCTCTATTTTGGATAGTAAAGTAAGATTGTCTTTTCCTTGTGAATTTTTCATTCTTCTCTAGGTTTGTATTCCTGCATCAACGTCTCCAAAAATTTGGTTCTTTGAGTGAATTTTTTGCACAAATTTAATTTTTTCTTGGATGGAGATTGTTCTTCCTTTTTTGTTATTCCTTTGTAGTAATCACTTCTTGGTCCACATAGATGGTATCTTTTGAATTCTCATTTGTTTGTTTTGCTTCTTTCTCTAGCCAAGATTCATCGATTATTACATCAATAAATTGAAAAATTTTACGTAGTCTTTTATTTTAGCATATGTAATCTTTGCTTCTTGTTGAGTATCCAAGGAAGATTCCCTCGTCAACTCTAGAATCAAATTTTCCCAATTTATCATCATTTATCTTCATGTAAAATATGCTTCAAAATTTTTTGAATTACTTAAATGAAGTTGGCATGCCTTTCCATAACTCATATGGTGTCTTGTCACTGTTAACGTGGAGTTGTGCTCTGCTCATGATGTAAACTGCTACAAAAATTGCTTCTTTCCAAAACATATTTGGTAATTTGGCTTCTAGCAACATTGTTCTAATTGTTTCTTATATTGATTTATTATCTATTTCTACAACTACATTCTGTTGTGGAGTTCTTACAACTAAAAGTTGTATCTTTATTCCTTTCTTCTCATGGAATTCATTGAAATCATTTGAGGTAAATTCACCTCCTCTATCTGATCTTAGGCATTTGATTCTTAGATCACTTTCATTTTCAGCTGTGGATTTGAATGATTTGAAAGTTATAACGAATAAGGTTCATTATAGTAGGTTAAACACTCCAAAAGACTTGGAATATGTAGATCTCCATTGAATATACAAGAATATATATTAAAATGTATGAATGAGAGTGATGTTACAAATGAGAGTGAGGTTATGCTTATATATCCTAAGAAGGTGTCCCTTAATTATGAATTGACATGTCCTTAGGGACATGCCTCTTCATTAACTAATTACTAATTAATAATTATTTATGATGTATTATTATTATTTATATCTATATTTTATTCATGACATTTCCTTCCTCCTCAAAAAAAATTTGTCCTCAAAGCTTGTTGATGAAAATGCTTGATCTCTTTTTTTAATGTCACTCATCTCAGAACTATCATCTTTGTTGATACAATTTGATATGATCCTTGGAGTGATAAATAAAACTGTCAAATTGAGAAAGTATCTGACCATCCTAAATCAATATCTTGCGAAATTTTTCGGTTACCGAATACTTCGTGTGAACTTTTATCACAAGACTGAATTGTACTGACATTAGTAGTCTTCGGAACATAAGTTTTTGTTCATGTTCTGAGTGATACAAATTTGTACATTGATTGATATGTTTCTTCTTGTGATTCAGATGTAGATAATGAGTTATTTTGGTTTGTCTTTCCCTTATCACATGTGTTGTAATATTTTGATTTAATTTAGGTGACGATGATGTTGAATTGGTTACAAAACCTTCACTTTGGATGTTCATCGTGTAGAAATTATACAAACAATATGTATATCATGGACTCAATCCGATCTAACAATGTACTAAAGATAGATACTGAATCGCTTTTACAAGTCAATTGTGGAAATTTAAACACAATCGCCAATCACATGAAGCAAAGAAAGAATCAAATCAAACCACAACACAAATAATTTCCTGGGGAAAGCTTGCTGCTCAAAACCCCACTATCTTCTATTGTATATTTAGCATGGAAACATGAAACAATTACAATGCACTCTTCTTATAAGAGTCTCTAACACTCAACTAATTGTCGCACATTGTCCTGGAAAAAACTGACCAATACTTAGCCAATTCTCAGCCTCTAAATAACCTGCCTTGCTTGCGCAATTCTTGATGAATGAAATCCCTATTATTTAGGAATTTTGGCCTTCCTAAACTACGCAAGGATAATGGGAAATCCAATGTGTGTTTGGTTGCATGGGTGCAACCCAATAATCCTACAACTGATAGTTAACATCCCTTTCACTTTTGTCTCATTTGGATCTCCACTGGAACTGACATGCATGCAGCTAATAATAGTAAATCATCAGTTGCATGTTAGATCACCGATTGTGAATTAAATAATATTTAATTCACTTGATCTCTCACTAGTGCAAAAAATAGTTACAACTAGCTCAACTGACTTTAACTCACCTGGATTGAGTTAACTGATTTCTCATGCATTAACTAATGCACCAACTGCACTTCGAACTCTGTTACAACTAGAATTACTTTGCATGTCTCGGAAACTACCCTCAACTCGAAATTCATGAGCTAAATGAGTTTATCATACTCAGTTAACTATTACAAGTGATTATGAGATAAGATTACATTTTATTATCTATTTTAATTAAGGGAAAATTAAAATGCACACTGCACCAAACTTAGCCCACACCAGTGTAGGTGTTGCTAAGACCTTTTGGTCCCACACTAGTGTAAGTGCTGCAATTTCTTTTTGGACTTCAACACTCCCTCTCAACAAGAAATGGATTATTTTCCACCCCGATCCTTCCTCTATAATATTTGAATTTTCTCCTAGTGAGCGCCTTCGTCAGAATATCTACATCCTGATCTTCCATGGGAATGTACTGAAGTAACATTATGCACCTCTAAACACAATATATAAGATGGTGGTACCAAATTTATATGTTCTTGGGCCTATCATGAAACATAGGATTAACCGAGAGTTTAACGCAACTCTGTTTATCACAATGTATAACTGTCAGATCAATCTGAGAACCAAACAACCCAACCAGGATCTTTCTCATCCAGATGGCCTCACATGCAGCTTGACTTGTTGCCATGTACTCTGCCTCCATTGAACTGAGTGCCACAGATTGTTGCTTCCTATTGTACCAGGAAACTATTTTCGACCTTATGCTGAATATCCCTCCTGATGTGCTCTTTCTGTCTGATGGACTGCCTGCCCTATCTACATCCATGAATCCTTGAAGCGTCACTCCCTTTGTTCATATGTACCATAATCCATACTCTGTAGTGCCCCTGAGATATCTCAAGACATGCTTCACCGCCTTCCAAAAGAGCTTGGTCAGCTTAACCATAGCTTGACTCAGCTGGTTAACTGCGTAGAAAATGTTTGGTCTGGTGTTCACCAAGTACATTAGTGACCCTACTAGTTTCCTATAGATAGTAGCATCCACTACTTCTCCAGAAGTAGCATCCTCTTATCTCTAATTTTCTGGAAGAGGAGTGTCCATGGGTTTACAACTCTCCATGTGAAACTTACCTAGTATCTCTTTGGCATACTTGCCTTGAGAAACAAAAATTTCACCATCCCGCTGCCATATTTCCAAGCCAAGGAAATAGTGAAGGAGTCCCATGTCCTTCATTTCAAACTCCCTTGCAAGATCCTCCTTGCATGAGTGTATTAGATGCTCATCACCTGTCAAAATTAGATCATCAACATAAATTACGATAATTAAGAGCTTACCAACAACCACAATCTGGTACAGGTCTGCATCCGTTTCATTTTTTGTGAAGCCCAACCCAGTGAAATAGTTGTCAATCCGAGTGTACCAATCACAAGGTGCTTGCTTCAACCCATACAGTGCTCTCTTGAGTCGACACACATGCAACTCATTGTCAAATATATCGAAACCTTTTGGCTTCTCTATGTACACTTCTTCCTCAATAACTCCATTGAGAAACACAATTTTCACATCCATCTGATGAATGTTCTACCCCATATGCGTTGAGAGTGCAAGGATAGATCTAATGGAAGAGTACCTCGCAACTGGTGCGAAAGTCTCATCATAGTCAATCCCCTTAGTCTGTGAGAATCCTCGGGCCAAAAATATAGCCTTGTACTTCTCCACACTCCCGTCAACAGCTTGCTTTACCTTGTAGATCCATCTAGATCCAACCACTAATTTGTCGACCGGTCTTGGGAAAATCTCCAATGCACTGTTCTTGATGATGGATTCATACTCCTCTACCATAGCATCAACCCAAATTGGTTATTACACTTCTTCCTTAAAGGAAGATGGTTCTGTCACAATACACTTGCTCATAAGAGCCATGTATCTACTAAACTTGTCTGGAGAATGTCTCTGTCTGCGCAGTGAAGTAGGGGCTCCTACATTCTCTGCTGCATCAAGTCTCAATCTATCAGCTTCTGTGGTGTGCCTTCTACCATTTCTGGTGAATGGCTCTGCATGAGTGTTTTCTACCACTCCATGATCCTCCACATCTTGAGGCTCATCCTTTGGAACCAAGAGTTCCTCCTCTGCATGCAAATCCAGCTCCCTCTCAAGGGACAATCACATGGCTTTCTCCTCATCAACTTTTATATCTCGTCACACAACAGTAATTCTGTTGTTTGGAAAATACACCCAATAGTTGTGGGGAGTTTCAGTTTACCTCACAAACATCCCAATCTCATTTGTTGGTTCCAGCTTCTTCCTAGCGTATTTGGTCACATGCACATAAACAGATGAGCCAAAAATCTTAAAATGTGAAACATCAGGTTTCTTACCACTAAAAGCCTCTTCTGGTGTACTCATGCCAAGTATCCTATGAGGACAACAGTTTTTCACAATTACCATTGTGTTGCATGCCTCTGCCCATAGATGCAACGGTAGGCCCTGATCATGCAACATCGCTCTTGTTGCGCGCTCAATTGTTATGTTCTTTCTTTCTCTGACCCCATTCTATTGTGGGTTATGAGGCACAATCAGTTCTCTCTGAATTCCTTCTTTGCTGCAGAAGTTCTTGAATTCATTGGAGATGTACTCACCACCATCTTCGCTCCTAAGAGCCTTCACATGATTCCCCGTTTCTTTCTCCACCAGTGCTTTAAACTCAAGAAACTTTGAGAACATCTGATCTTTCTTTTGCATGAAGTAGATCCAACACTTTCGAGAAAAGTCATCAAAAATATCACATAGTACTTATGCCTTGTTGTCGAAGCAGTAGAGAATGGTCCACACACATCTGAGTGAACTCTCTCAAGGATTTCTGAAGCTCGGTTCTCCTTTTCGTGAAAATTTTCCTTTGCATACTTCCCCATAGTACATCCCTTGCATGTTTCTAACTGTGCAAGTGTACCCTTGGGAAGATCCGTAGAAATCTGTTGGATGACATTCAAGGCTCTGTGGTGAAGATGGCTCAATCTCCTGTGCCATAACTCACCCTCATTTTGGCTCACCACTTTGTCTGCCTTACCCATCAATGTTGCGCAGCCATCTACATCAATTTTATAGAGATTCTTAACTCGAATCCAAACCTTCTTGGCTTTTCTTGTTGTTTTGTGTCGCAGGAAAGCTTTTCCTTAACTGAAAACAACATCATAGCCTCTATCCTCCAACATTGCAACTGAGACTAAATTTTTCTTCAAGCCTGGTACATGCATTACCACTATCACCCATTTCGATATGCCTATCATCACCCATTTCGATATGCATCTAGAGGTCCTTCTCCTCCAATTCTTGGTCTCCCATCATGTGAAAGGAAGCACCACTATCCAAATACCACACCGATCCCATTACACTTGACACCATGCATGCAATGAGCGATAAGTCAAGCTCAAATTGTGAGGCCAAAGCCCCACCAGCTACAGATCCTAAAGCCTTCTTGTTATTCTTCTTTTGTAAACAGTTAGTGGCATAATGTCCATGCTCGTGACAATGAAAACACTTCACTCTGGAAATGTCACGCTTCTTGCAATATTTACTGAACTGAGATTTGAAATGGCATTTATTTCCTTTCCCCTTCTTTGCCTTGGCAACCAAAGCACAATATTCTTCATCTTCATTCTTGGATGAAGAACCATATTTGGTATTCCACCTGAATTATTCTTGCACCAAATCCGACCAAAGTCGTTCCCAATCTGGCATCTTTTCCCTTCCATTAACAGAGTCCTGATAATTATGCCAAATCTTGGGAAGTCCTAGAAGAGCTAGGCTCACCAAATCATCATCAACAACAGTAATGCCAATGCTCCCAAGATCATCCCGACATTGGACAAACTTTATTAAATATTTTGGCATGGAGTCACATTTCTCCATTTTGATCTTCTTGAGTTTATCCTTCAGTGCCAATTTTCTATGATCATTGTTGCTCTGAAATAGATCTGTCAAAGCTTTCCACATTGCATATGGTGTCTCTTTGCCATGGAGACTTGAGAAAATGTGGTCTTGTACTCCCTCTAGTAAGATCTTCCTCGCCTTTACAACCTTATTTTACCAGGCATCAAGATTTACAGCATCTGTCACATTGGGTTTGGGAACATCATTGTCAATGAATTCTTTCAACCTATTGTCCTCCAGTACTACCTCAATTATGTCTTTCCAATAAATATAGTTATAGTTGCCCTCGAGTGCATACTCCAATCTCAAGCCATTGAAAGCGCTTTAGATCCTGAATCACTTGTAGCACCAAGAAATTCTTCTGCAAATTCAAATTCTATTCAATCACAAACTCAGCTTATCCTCCACTATAGTGATTTCTTGCGCTCTGATACCATGTAGAAATTATACAAATAATATGTCTATGATGGATTAAATCTGATCTAATAATGTACTAAAGCTAGATACTGAATCGCTTCTACAAATCAATTGCGGAAATTTAAACACAATCACCAATCACATGAAGCAAAGAAAGAATCAAATCAAACCACAACACAGATAATTTCCCGGGGAAAGCTTGTTGCTCAAAACCCCACTATCTTCTATTGTATATTCAGCATGGAAACATGAAACAATTACAATGCACTCTTCTCACAAGAGTCTCCAGCACTCAGCTAATTATCTCACATTGTCCTGGACAAAGCTAACCAACACTTAGCCAATTCTCAGCCTCTAAAAATCCTGCCTTGATTACGCAATTCCTAATGAATGCAATCCCTATTATTTAGGAATTTTGGCCTTCCTAAACTGTGCAAGGATCATGGGCAATCCAATATGTGTTTGGTTGCATGGTTGCAACCCAATAATCCTACAATTGATAGTTAACATCCCTTTCACCTTTGTCTCAATTGGGTCTCCACTAGTACTGACATGCATGCAACTAATAATAGTAAATCATTAGTTGCATGTTAGAACACTGATTGTGAATTAAATAATATTAATTCACATGATCTCTCACTAGTGCAACAAAAAACTCCAACTAGCTCAACTGACTTTAACTCATCTAGATTGACTTAATTGATTTCTCATGAATTAACTAATGCACCAACTGCACTTCGAAATTTGTTACAACTAGAATTAATTTGCATGCCTCTCCAACTACCCTCAACTCGAAATTCATGAGCTAACTATGTTTATCACACTTAGTGAACTATTACAAGTGATTATGAGATAAGATTACATTTTATTGTCCATTTTATTTAAGGGAAAAATAAAATAGACACTGCACCAAATTTAGCCCACACCAGTGTAGGTGCTGCTAAGACCTATTGGTCCCACACTAGTGTAGGTGCTACAATTTCTTGTTGGACTTCAACACATCATTTGGACTACAACATCTAAGTGTGTGTTTTCTTCAACTGACTTTTCTTCTTCTTGAGTTGTGACATTCACTAGATTGATATTTATTCCTTTCTCTTCAACTTGGACTTCTACATTTGATGCTTCCTTCTCGATAAGTTGTTGTACCTTTTTTTCCAATCACTTCTTGTCCTTCCTATGCTTCTTAATTTGCGTCAGCAATTTTTCGTTCTGGTATTTAAGTCGAGAAACTTCTTCATTTTTGCCAGTGGTGATCTTGTCAACTTCTCTCTACATATTTTGTATTACTTTTTTACCTTTTTGAAAATTTACTTTTGAAATATCTTGTATGTATTTTGGTGTTACTAAATTTGGCTTCAATATAACATCCTCTAGTGTTATTTTTTTCTTTTTGTATGAAAATGTCGAAAACTTCTTTTTCCTATTTAGGATGCAAGATCCTAGAGTTTCCATCCAGAGTGAACAATGACACTATCGTCAAAAAATAAGGTTGTCACAATGAATTGCGAGATAAAAGTATAATCCCCAATACTTAATTGTAGATTGTTTATGTCGTATTATTTATCCCTTGTTTCCACAAAATTCGTTTCAATTATATCTATTTGGGAATCACTAATTGGTTAGCACATTTAGTAACAACATAATTACTATATTCAGTAGGACAGATAAAGATTATTATATATCTTCCTATAAGTGATCCTTTAATTTTAAATAATGCACTAACACATTTACTAAATATTTTTAGAAATATTGCATTACCGGTCTCCATTTTTCTCTTTTAAAATGAGGTTTAGGGTTTAACGATAACCCCTTTTGACTTTGAATTAATTTCAACTTAAAAGTAGTCCCCCCTTTTTCCATACTTTATAAAAGTACCCCTTAGAATAATTTCAAGTTAAAACCTTGGATTAATATTTTTCAGTGTAACCCTTTCTTATATACTTCAATAATATAATCTTTTGAATTAATTAACCTCCGAAAAAAAAATGAAACGTCAACCTTTAATTAATTGGAATTAATTGATTTTGTTAGCATTGGAACGTCACGACCTATCGTTGACCAACTTGCTAACTCTTTCCATCTTCATCTTCATCTTCATCTTCATCTTTCAAATATCACCTTTTTTTTAAAAAGATGTCTCTTTTTTTTATCCAGATTATATGGTTAAAACTGCAAAGGAAAAGTCACGATTTGGTTTCCACGAAGTGACATTTGGTTGATGCCTGTTCAAGCTGGCGACGATTTCTAAATTCCCGACTGCAGTCGTTTTTCCTATGTATACCAATTTTACTATTTATTGGAAATGAAGTTAATGGTATAGGTTGTTGGTGAACTTCACACGGTAGTGAATGGTCCCATTACACCAGCCACTGTACAATGTGTTCATGCAAAAATTCCCCTAGTCATACGGGTAGAAAAGTAAATGTTGAAGCACGTACATGGACCAATCAATGGCGTTGGTCGACTATGTTGCAGGTTATAGAGTCTGCAACAGAGAGACAGATTTGTGACGATGATGGCGGAACTAGTCGATGGTCACAAGTGGCGACATTGTGGCTATGCGTGGTTGTGCCAGTCGTGGATAGCTACAATGTATTCTTGCGGCTACATTATGAGATATAAGTCAACAAGGGACGGTAGTGTTACTAGGTCCTGCGGATCCAATGCGGCGGATAGCGGCTCACATGGGCTAGGTAAGTAAGTAAATTTGTTTGTTTATATATATATATATATATATATATATATATATATATATATATTTTTTTTTTTTTTTTTTTTAATTTTTTTTTTTAAATAATTTTTTTTCTAATTTTTTTATTTTTTTTTGTCTTTTTTTTAATTGGCCAAAGGTTGAATGAATGAAAAAACTGGAGAAATGGAGAAACTCCAAATTCTTTTAGTGAAATTATTTAACGACAAAAATATTAACGAATTTTATGGCCAAAGGGTAGATTGGACTAGATCTGTGTAGTGATTGAGCGGCAAGAGGATTGAACAACTTGATACCAATGTAACGAAGAAGATTCGTTATAGTAGGTTAAACACTCCAAAAGACTTGGAATATGTAGATCTCCATTAAAGATACAAGAATATATATTAAAAATGTATGAATGAGAATGATGTTACACATGAGAGTGCGAGCCTTCTTATATACCCTAGGAAGGTGTCCCTTTCTGAACGGTCATGTCCTTAGGGACATAACTCTTCATTAACTAATTACTAATTAATCATGATGTGTTATTATTATTTATATCTATATTTTATTCATAACAAAATTATCTAGTGCTCCTATTTTTTCTTTAAGAAATTAACTGAAACCATTCTAGTATAATCATTAATAAACAACATAAAGTACCTTTCACCTTGAAGCATTGGTGTACTTGTTGGTCCAAATAGATATGTGTGAACAAGCTCTAGTGGCCTTGATTTTGAGCACTCATTTGACTTGAAGCTCATTCTTGTTAGTTTCCCATGTTGCCAAGATTTGCAAATGACAGTTGTTGGTTTCAAGATTTTTGGCATATCTCTTACTGCTTGTGTTTTGTTTATTTTTACCAAATTGTCAAAACTCAAGTGTCCTAACATTCTATGTCATAACCAACCCTGACCTTTCTATACAATGTAGCATTTTTCTCCTTGAGCTTCATCAAGAATACACACACACATTACATGAAGTCCTTATTGCTCTTCCCACTAATGTTCCCTAATTAGTCTTCCTTATTTTATGATCTTTAGCATGAAAAGTGAGATCATATCCTTAATCGCACATTTGGTTGACATTTAAAAGATTATGTTTGATTCCTTCAACATACAAAACATTTTTTGCTTTAGTGCTAGCATTGTCAAGCCTTACAGTACCTTTTCTAACGATTCTTGTGGATCCATTGTCTCAAAAGACACATTTCTTCCTTTTTCTTCTTTTAGAGTAATAAATTTATTTTGGTATCCAAACATGTATCTAGATCACCCACTATCAACGAACCATTGCCTTTGATTACTTCGAGCATACATAATTATTTCACATTCCAAAACCCTTCACTTGATCTTATAGGATAGTCCACATGTCCAAAATTATTGCATCTATAACACTTTATACTATACTTGGATAATGGCGCATATGAATTGTGATTTTTTCTATCGTTAGTAACTTTGATTTTGATTTTACGGGCCAATTTTTATATTTTTGTTGAGAACCTCTTTCATAATTAGTTTTCACATAAATTTACAATCTCTTGCTTGATGACCAAAATTTTTGCATGAAAAACATTTACCCATAAAAATAGTTTGATACATAGCTGAGTATGCTTTCCTTGATGGAATAATTCTTCTGAAGTTAATCTTCTTTAAAGATGATTCTAATCTTTACTAGTCCTTGTCCCTTATCATGTTGTTTCCTGCATTGTGAATGGACCCCTTGAGAGCATAAACATAGCTTTTTGGTGTAGCAGTGTTTCCAGACTCCTCCCATCTCATGCCTTCTCCCTTGATGAGATTGGATCTTTTATATTTTTCTTCAACTACCTTACTTGGTGAATTGGTGTTTGTATCTTCTTTGTATGAGGTCTCACCCATATAACCAAAACGGGCCTTATCATATGGTGATCTTTGATTGCTTAGAATAGCATCTAGGGTTTAAGTGTTTTTCATGTTTTTGTTGATATTATCTAGCTCTTTCCTTAATGAAACGATTTCTGCTTCAAGCTTTTCACAATTTTCTTCCTTTTCTTTTATCTGATTGTTCAACACTTCTTCCACTATTTTTTCTTCCTCTTTTTTAGTATTGATGAAGATTATTTCCTTGGATACTCTCTTGTTCTTCTTTTTCAAGTTATCAATTTCCTCTAATGAATTGATAAGTTCCTTGTCAAGATCTACTATGCCTTCAACACTTTCTCCTTCTTCTTCTTCTTTTTTCTCCTGTGATTTGTTAATGATGGATTCCTCATTTTTGGCTAAAAATAGGATCTCTCTTCTATCATCATTAGAATAATATTCTTCTTCAAAAAAATCACTATCCTCTTTGATATATATATATATATATATATATATATATATATATATATATATATATATATATCCTCACTCACTATCTTCCCTATAAGGACACTTAGCAGCAAAATGTCTTATCTTACCACAGTTAAAACAAATGAGTGGTAACTTACCTTTTAATTTGGTTTTTCTCTTTATTTTTTTTTACTCAAACATCCATTTATTTATCATATTCATCACTAGAACAATCACCAGACTTGCATTTTCTTGACTTCTTAGATACTTTAAATGTTGCTTCCTTACATGATGAGTTTCATGTCCTCATTTTGTATGCAAAGAGAATTATGTGAATGTCATCCATTTTAAATTCTCTGAATCTCTTATTTCTTTTATGGAAAAGATATTGGCTTCAAAACACAAAGGAAGATATCTCAATTTATTTGAACAATTGTTGCTTCCTTAACTTATTCACCAAATCCTTTGAGAGAATTAACCACTTCATCTACTCGAAGAAAATAGGAGGTGACACCTTCTTCATCATTCATTTTCAAGCTTTCAAATAGCCTCTAAAAAAAATAAATCTTTGCATTCTTTATTTTATCTCCTTCATAGTTTCTTACAAGCTTGTCCCACATCTCTTTAGCTCATTCATACTACATAATTGTAACAAATTCATAATATGACAAGCCACTTAAAATGGAGTTCATAGCTTTTTCATTGGAGACATAATCCTTTCTCCTGTATTGATCAGTTGGGGGAGAGGGTGGGACCTTATATCCATCTATAATAGATTTCCAAACTAAAAACACTAAGAGACATCAAGTGTGTTCTCTCCAAAAGAAAAAGAAAAATTGTTCCATAAAAGAAGGGAAATTTTATTAATGTTTCTCGACTATCCATGGCCCCTTATAATATCTTCTTCTATATATTAGAATATTCTTGAAGAATCCCACTCTGATACCAATTTTTGGAAATACTAAGATGGGGGGGAGGGGGGGTGAATTAGTATTTCATTACATTTGAAAATTTTTCACTTAGTTAATCTTGAAACAAAATTCACATCACATAATCAATCATCCACAATGTATTAACAGTGCAAATCAAAATTTGAATAAGAAATACTTGAAAACAATCTTTAATTTATTACAATCTCTTGTGGTGACACCAATCCTCTGTAAGCACCAACTTACAAAAATTGGAGGCTCCAACTTGTCAAGAAGATGAGGACACCAATCCTTAGTAAGCACAAAATTACAATAATTATATCTTCCAACATAAAATCAACATTTAATACACTAGAACATGGACTTCAAATCAAGCTTGAACATGGCCTTCAAACCAAGCATGAACTAGATCTTCAAATAGCATAATTCATCCCTAAAACTTGACCTTCAAACAATAAAAATTTTCCTCTAAAATTTGGCCTTTAAACAATAGTACTCAACCCTAAAATATAAACCTCAGACAAAATAGAAACCCTTTCCAAGGACAATTCCAAAATCCCCTTCAAAATATGTGCCAAAACCCTCCATAGAAAGTTGCTTCAACTTGACTTTACTTCACTTATTCTTGGTTCATGACGTATGAACTTAAAACATTCTCCTTAACTCCCTTAAACACAAAATCAAATGCTTTAGTCAAGAGTTTAGAAATACTCCTTCTCACACTTATTTATAGTGCATTTCGATGTTGGGTTAGAGCTAATTTGTCCACTGGTTGGGCCGTCTGGTGCAACTGGAAGAATTTATAGTGAACATTTAAGATTCATTTCTCCCCAACCATGAGGATTTGGAATGCATGCCATATTTCATTGTAAATGCCTCAAGATAATATTTCCAACCATATATCCTATGCTCCCATTTGAGCTACGTAATTGGAGTAAAAATTCCTTCAAACATAGGGTATCCAAATGGGACCTAATTGCACTTTGGTTAAGTGGGTCATATTGACAAAATATTTCATATCTCCTTATTCCTATGAATTAGAGGGAGTTTCATGTACTGTTGGAAGGGTCTTGGAATATGATATTTGACCTATGTAATTGGAGGGAGTTCCATATATTGTTGGAAAGGTCTTGGAATATGATATTTGACTATGTAATTTCCTCTTTCATTTGGATAGCCTTTGACATAAATAATAACCATTTTCAACAGAACCAATATTTGAAATTTGAATCAGTTATTCATATAGACTTCACCTCAATGTGGTCCAAGTTTCATGGTTTGAAACCTCACACAAAAAGTTTTATAACAACAATGTCGAAATGACCTATTTGAGACTGATTTCAGGATCCTTTAGAAACCCTAACTTCCTTGGAATGCATCTCTAAAAATATAACGAACCAAGATCTAAAATTTGAACTATATATTGCTCGTATATTTCCCGAGATGTATTCTACAAATTCTCCAAGTTTCATTGTCTTAAAACCCCGAGGTAAAAAAAAAAAAAAAAATATATATATATATATATATATATACACATAGTGAAAATGCCATGATGACCTGTTTGAAGCAGCAAAACCTTAGGATTATGAGCTTTGATACCAAATGTTACAAACATTGCAACTTAAAAATTATAATAAACCAATAAATATCGTACTCTTTAAGGGGAAACCTCCATTTAACAATGAAATAATGTACAAGACAAAATTTGATGATCCTAAGAATAGGTCTCCTTAGTATATATATAGGAGAGAAAGGGTACAATTATAATATAATGGGACCATGAAAGGTTATAGACTGCATAAAAATATAACAATAAAAATGTAATCACTCTATATCTAGGGAGTAATAAGGAGTTTTCGGTTTAATATGGGTGTTATATATGGATTAACATATAAATGAGGAAAATGTTGGCTCAATTTTATCTTTAAGTTTGAGGCTTACACCTGGTTCAAATTTGTTGAGCTAAATGGTTTTGGAAAAAATATTTACCATCAACTAAGGCATGGTTTCACTTTATCTACCTTATGTGGGAAATATCAAACATCTAATCCATATGGGTTGATCTCTTAGGATTGTTGTTGGAATTGTGGAATGGGTGATATATAAAGAATATTGGAAATTGGCTAAGGAAGTTTCTCAACATAGTTGTCGAGTGCACCAAATTCCAAGTTCACAAATATGTTACTAGTACCTAGTTAAGGTTGGATTTTAGGGAGGGATTGCCCAAGAGTTTGGAAATTTATCACACCATCAAGAAATAGACTATGTAAGACTTCTCTTTGACATGTTCATTGTCATATTTATGAACAAAAAAATGGACATCCCCATCCATGGAAAACAAGTAGAGATAGTGATCTTTAAAAAACATCATAAAAAAAGATTTGGTACATGTGTTCAAAACAGCCTAGGCTCAAGACCTATCCAAGATAGAGAGGTTCAATGGTCAGTGAGCAAGAAATGCCAAGTATCTAGATACTCACATTGAATTTTTGAATACTTGCCCAAAATATTTGAACAACTATAGTAGGCTTGTGAAGGAAGCATGAAAATAAATTGAGGAAGGGTGCATCATGTTGGAGTATTAAATTAAATTAATATTTGGGCACAATAGTAGTGCAACCTCAAAAGAAATACAAACGGATGATCTACAAAAGGGGCCACCCACCTCATCAACCCACATATATTGAAACTAATATGGAAAATTCTAACATTTGTGTATCCTATTATATCTATGAATTGGTATATTAGCACCATGAAGGAAACCTTAGCCATAATCCATTGAGGGAAGCCTTAAAAAAAATTAATCCCTTGCTATCCTCTGTAATTCCAAAGGAGTTTTTGAATCACTATTAGGGTTCCCCTTGAGGAAGTTAATGGTGTAGAACCTCTTATTGTCTTGAAGGAATCATCACACCTACACAAATTAGATTCAGGAAATACTTGCACCTACACAAATTCAATTCAAAAGTGGTTTCCTCTAAGGAGTTAGTTGAACACAACTTATCGTATTTGATAAGGAAGCATTATTTAAATTTAAAGGAAATAAAAGGTATCGTTTAAGATCAAATAAATTGAAGATAATGATATGGATTTAGGGGGAATGGAAGGGGGCTTAGGAGATTTAGGTGTTGGAAATGTCCCTAGTTATCCTTGCTTGGAAATATTTCTTATTCCTAACCCAATAGAACAATGCATTATAGAAATTTTGTGTTCAAAGGTGTGCCTCAAAACAAAAAATGTGTTATCAACATCAAATTTAAAATAACCAATAGAGTTCAAGATGATAATGTCAACCATAAGGGTATATAGAATTGAAGGGAATGAAAAACTATTTTTAATTGTATTTTTTATTTATCTTCTTATCATTTTATAAAATTTCAAGTGTAGGTTTTCATTGGATGTAGAATTAAATTCTACATGCGACAAACACACACTTTGTGTACTTTTGATAGATATAATTGACTCGATAGATTGGAAATATATTACAAGAAGTTTGTTTCTTTTCATTTTAAGTCATTGTGTGTTTATGAAAAGTGTGTAGAATGGGTGCTTGCACTGCTCAATATGGCGGAAATGTTTCATCCAATTTGAGTGAAACCTATAAGGAGATAAGTTATATATATATATATATATATATATATATATATATATATATAAGTCCAATTGGTGAGACATGTCCAATGGGATTGAACTTTCGATCACTTAGACACACAAGGGATTCCCAACATTCTTTTTGCCAATTGTGCAACCACCCGTGGATTAAGTTTAAAGTAGGATTAAAAAAGGTAATTTATTTTCATTTCCTTTGAATATTCATCACTCTCATTTTATTATTTTCTTTAAGAGGTTCATTTTAGACCTCAACATTTCTTTAATGAGGAGATATATGAAAGGAAACTATAGAAAATTAAAGGAGGATTAGTGCAAGGTTAGCCTTAGGGAAGGTTAAAAAGGGATCATTCTCTTTCTTAATACTTGGAGATTAGGCACATCTCACAAACAATGTAGATCAACAATGGAAATCGATTGGTGAAACTACATAAAATTGACAATTTGATGCTTTAAGGAACCACAAGATATGGGAAGAAAGTGAATGGAACTCTTTTGTTCTATTTCAAGGGGGATAAGAATTTGCTTCCACGTGTAATAAAATAAATTAATGGGGGCTTAATCTGGAAAGGTGGAACAAGTTCTTTATTCTTCTTATCATTTATTATATTACTACAAAATGCATAGATATTTTCGCCTTAGTGTATGGTTCTTACAATAACAAGCTAAATCTATTGAGTGATTCCTTTAATCATTGATGTTTAAAAAGTCTAAGGCAAACATCACTAGAGTACTAAAATAACACCTTGTTTTCATAGGTTTGTGGATGAAATTGAAAATAAGGGGTTAACAATGGAATTGGGGTGTGAGGAATTAAAGGAAACTATGCACTCCTTCGAGAAAGATAAAAGTCAAGGTCTTAATGGTAACTATTTGATTTTGTATATGGTTTTGCGACATGATAGAGGAAAATCTTCTTACAATGATTGAAGAATCGATAAAATTTGGGAAGATTTTGGGAGCTTTCAACACAAAATTCTTGGCCTTGAATTCCAAAAAGGATTCCCCATTATTTGAGGTTTACATGTCAATGTCTTTATGTACAACTATATATAAGATAATTTTAAAGCTCATTGCTAGTGACGGGATTAATAAGCAATAACATATATCAAGCAAGGGACACCTAAATTTTAAACTCAAGAAACCTCAAAAGGGGAACTTTCTATTCAAACAAACCATCCCTATGTGTGTTTTTTTGTACATTTTGTCCCTTTTATATAGCTTTAGGAAACCATAAAAATTATCATATTAGATTTTTAATTCAACCATATCCATAATCATCTCCAATAATATCTCCATATATCTCTCCGCTAATTCTATGAGATTCACATCCTAACTTGTATCCCTATCTTTATTTTTAATTCATGCATATACTATAAAGTTGTGCATAGTCTACCTTACTAACACATTACAATGTATTCATTAAATATTACAAGTAGGAGTTAATCCTTCGTACTCCCCCTCAAGGAATACTTGTAATTTCAATATTCAATCATCATCCTCTATCTCTTTGACTTGTCTTTTGAATTGGTCTTTTATCTTCTATAATCTTTTCCTTCTATCTTCTTCAATGATTCTCTTTGTCTTCTCCTATGTTTTCCAATCGTCTTTAGGGTTCCTCTTAGGTATGTTACCACAAAATATATCATCCTTGTGCTAGGTCACACAAGATCCTCAACAACAATAGGATCCGCAACCACCATCACCTAGGCTTGTTAGAATTTCTTCTTTCTTTCTTGCTTCCTCTACTTGGATTCTTAATAGGACTTCTTTCTTTGTACCATCACGGTCACGATTCTTTTCTTCAATTTCTTCCTTCTGCTTCCTAAATTTTTCATTTTCTTTTCTTAATCTATTTATTTCTTTCAGAGTAGCCACAAGTTCTGTGTCAAGGTCAACTTCAACCTCTACTTTGGACTCTGGAGCCTTGTTCATCTTCATAGTCTTCCATGCTTTTGGTGTTTTCAATTTTTTCTTCATCTATTTTCTTTTATTCTTGATCGTTTTTGTGTTCTTGTTCCACATACTTTGGTTATGACTCAACAGTCACATGGATATATTATTTTGCATAATGTTTTTGTAGTTTTTCCTAAAAAAAATTAGTTGAAAAATATTGACCCACTTTTGCTTTTTAGAATCTGATAAACTACTCAAGATCATTTTCATTCCTTTTCTATTGTATTCTTTTGACTACTCTATAGTTGTGCTTCAGTAAAACCTAATTCACATACATCACAACCAAGACTCATCAAACAGTGCCTCATTTTGACTCTCCACAAATCATACTTTGTTCCATCAAACAAAGGAGCTGGGAAAAACAAACTTTCTTCAATATCTTTAGAAGATTTTGTCAACATAGCATTGGAGGGGACTTCCTTTGAATGCTTGGAGGACTTTTTTCTTGACTTTGCCATCTGCTCTTCTATGATCTTCCTTTTTGTCGTCGGGTTGTGACTAAAGGAACCTGCTTTGATACCAATTGTTAGAAATGCTGAGAGGAAGGGGGGTGAACTAGTATTTAGTTGATTAACCAATTTTTAACCATCAATAATTCACAATATTAACTATCTGAGATTGAATACATGAATGTAGAAGATTTATAACTTGGAGAAAATCACTTTCAAATTTTCTTGATATGTAAATATTACAATAAAGTTTATCAGCTCCAACTGAGATTTTCATAGGCACCAACCTACAAGAAACATCAATCCCCCAACCAAGCACCAACCAACAGGAGACACTAATCTCCTAGCTGAGCGCCAACTCAACAATTTGTAGATTCTCAGACTTGTGAAGAACAACTCCTTGTTTACCACAATTTCACTTTCTTCAATGAGTTATCTCCCAATCCACTCATCCACCCCCTACCTACCTACCTCCCTACCTACCTCCCTCCCTTAGGTTTGCACCTTCAATCCTAACTTCTCGGTCTCTTCCTGCACCGTTTCCTCTTCTGCTTGCAACGTTAAACCTTTATACCTCAGCCAGTACCCTTAGGCTTATTCATTTTCTCCTTTTGATTTGCTTCACACCTCACCCTGTTATTTGATCCTGTGCCCGCCCTTAACCTGTCCACAAATATCTTTGTCTGCTTAGCAAAAAGGGTTCTGGCCTTCTTCCTGTGGTTACACAAGTAGGTCTAAAACACAGTAAACTGGGTCCTTCTGATAAAGCACTTCACAAAAGCTGCAGCCTCAACCATTTGGGTTATACACTTGTTTTTTTTTATTGTCCTACATGTCTGTGGCTTAAACAGCCCCTGTCACCTTCTACAGCCTCTTAATCGCCGCGCATAGTACAAGGTCCTTTCCTACGGCCTGCTTAAGTGTCCCAACCAGTTCTTGTAGGAGCTCCAAAAAATCCTAATTCACTAGTGTCAATAACAATTTGGGATATGCACTTGTTTTTTTTTAATTCTCCTACATGTCTGTGGCTTAAACTGCCCCTGTCACCTTCTACAGCCTCTTAATTACTGTGCATAGTACAAGGTCCTTTCCTACAACCTGCAGCCATTTATTGTAGGAGCTTCAAAAAATCCTAATTCACTAGTGTCAATTATTCAAGCATAAAACAGTACTACGCGACTGTAGCAAGTCCATCATCGCTACCGCAGAGCTATTGTCCAAAACTACAGACCTCTATCTTCTCTTAACCGCAAGACTGTTTCACATCAGAATGCAGAGCACATTTATCTAGATTGCAGGGCTCGTCATCTCTAATCCATGGGTCTCTTTCTCAACTGCAGAGCTTCACTGGCCAAAAATCAGATCCTTGCTCAAAAATCCAAATTAGATGCTTACTCATGTCAAATCAGATCCTTGCTCAGAAATCCAAATCATATGCTCGCTTATGTCAAATCAGATCCTTGCTCAGAACTCCAAATCATTTCTTCAATGAGCCAAATATAGTGTTTAGTATATTTTTCTTGGAATCGACTTGTGGGCTGGGCCGATTTGTGGATTTCAACTTAGGACCAAATTATCATCAATAGGTCGATGTTTGTAGACAACACTCCACACAGTAGAATTGAAATCATAGGAATAGCTCAACTTATTAAAGGGATGAAACTGTCGTTTGAATCCGAGGGATAGCTCAAAGATATGCTCGGTGTAATAGTCATTCCTTCACCCTTTTACTTATACTTGAGATTCAAATTCTTATCATTGTATTTTCACTGGCTAGATCAAATTCACAGTCTTCTTGGTTCTTCAAGTCTGCCTCCTTGGCTGGAGACAGGGACAGAATTTTCTCAATGCAATCTGTTTCATTTTCCAAATCTACTTCACTGGCTGGAACAAGGGCCAGTTGTGCTTGTTCTTTTGAACCTGATTTCTTCAAACATTCTATTTGTTCTTCCAGATCTGCCTTGTTGAAAATTTCCTTGGATAATGTTCTATCCAAGCAATATGTTTGACTCTGCAAATCTGTACCAGATTTTGGTATGACTGTCTGCCAACTGAGCATGCATAAGATACGTGAACCTTCACGACTTCCTTCATATATCCCATCCGTTACATGCACAATAGTATTGTAGAGTTCATCTGACGTCTCCACAATCATACTTGAACATTAATGATAACCTCTCCACCATAAGAGATGTTGAAATTTTTAATGTATGGCACATGACAAACTTTATTGGAACAATGGTAGCAAAAAGGAAGATAATCATCACAATAAAGCAGAAAAAATCATCTATGAATTATTTTATCAATTCAAAGAAAGTTTTTCCATTCAAAACATATCTTCCTCAATATAATTCACTATACATAACCAAATCACATAAATTTAGATTGTTATGATATTTCTCCCCAAAAATTCATGAGAAAACCAGAGGAACGTCTCTATTTATGGAGGAGGTTTTCAACTTCTTTCGTAATAAAATATTATTTTTCTATGCTGAAATGTCCTAAATTGGTTTAATGAGGGGAATTTAAATAGCCTTTCCTACAAATTAATTAATCCAAAATAATACAAATTGGAGCTTCTAAAGCCACATGCACAAAACATAGGGCATAAGCCCTCAAAAGGTGGCCCTTCATTGATGTCAAGTTCCAGGGTAGCTTGTTGAATATGTTGTCATTGATGTCATTGTTGTAGTATTGAATGTATGGTGTCATCATGTTTAATGAGTATAAGTTGTACAAAAAAAAGTTCCAGACTAGGTCATAGTTCCATGCACTCATCAAGCCAAGAGTCCATCAGAAAGCAAGCTAAGTAGGGATCATAGCCTAAGTCACATGCCAAAGCCTTGAAGGCTATGAAGGACCAAGTGCGCAACGAGCAGGTCATGAAGGGTGGATGGGCCAATGAACTGAGATGGAAATCCCCCTCCATTAGTTGATAGGAAATCTCCACAGTGTCAATAGATGGACCGTTTAATGGGGCCCTAAACAAATTGATTGTTGTAACAAAGCTCAGGAGGAATATCACTTTAGACTGAAACGATCGATAAGGTAAAGATTCGAGGAGGTAAAGATCATGAAAAAGAACAATTTCCACATTATGGCATTAGAAAGTGTCACATTCAACCACAATTTACCTAATATCAAACTTATTTTCTCAACCAATAAAAGTTTGAAACAACACCATAAATTTTGTGGAAACCCACATGACAAGTAGAGGGAGATACATGCCCATGATGAAGATTTTGTTTAATAGGTAGACATTAAAATAATAAATTAGTGCAATTTTCAAAAAAATGCCACCATTCACAATTGTCCAAGGTTGTCTCTTATCTCTATCAATCATGTCTTACTAAAGATGGTGAAAGGATCCACTATTTGTTCAATGAGTAGCTCTTATACCTAAGCAAGTTGGCAAACTAAGATTATGTTGAATATGGGTGGCTCATCTTATCAAAATAATGCATGGGAATTGGTATTCTCCTTACACTTCTTATATAATAAGATCTTAAAGTTGCCATGTCTGGGTACTTGAGTAATATAGTACCTTGCATCAAGGAGTGATTTTTGCTCAAGTCATAATATTAAAAATGAGAATGGTGTAGGTTATATGATAACAAATGTTTAAATATTACGTACATGACCATCATTGAAAGTATTTATAATAGATGTTTGATGGTGAGGGATTAAGAAATTGGGTGTGAAAATGATCACGAATTTGGATTAGTGGTAATTCAATCTTTCTCTCATCCTTAGCTTTCCTAAACATATTGATAACTTCTTTTCTTATATAATCAAGTACTTTTCTTTGATTGATTTCAACATGACTTTACTCTTATAGTTATAGTAATAATTTTTGAAAAGATTCATGTCCAAACATTTTTACCTTTGTCCAAATTTTTTCCATGAATTCAAATCCTAGATTTCCTACACCACAATTGTAAAGAGTTTGGCCTTATAGTTGAGGACTTGAAACTTATGTATTATTCAATAGTGAAGCTCTAGAAAAATATTATGTGTTGAATATCATAAGAGAGAGTTGGAGAAGAAGGATTGAGTTTATATGAACCATTACATTTAAAGGGGCCAATTTTTGGACTTCTTGTTTCCAAATTTACCTCTCTTTCTAATACATTTTTTAATGATGATTTGTTGACAAAGTCCAATTTAATTATACTTCCATGAAAGATGTGTTCTCTCTTTTTTATTTAATAAAAACATTATTTTATGACTTAAATAAGTCACACTTAAAAATAGCCTTTTTTTAAGGTTCAAATCACTAAAATCTATTTTTAAGTTTTTTGCAATCCATTTTTTACCCCATATATAAAATACATCATCTTAATAATATAATTTCACATTGAATATTTTTTAGTTATGTAATTTCTCCTAATTTCCCACTTTAAATTAATTTCATTATACATCTATGTCAAGTAACACTAATGACATTTCAATTGATGATGTTTCAAAAATAAAGATCAATGTTAAGATTTGCATAATGCATTGTAATGACATGATTCTATGCCAAAAACACTAATGACATTTGAATTGATGAGGTTTCAAAAATAAAAATCAATGTTAAACTTGCCAATAAGTTGAATATAAAGTTTGTTTTCCAAATTTAAATTTAAGTATTAATTCTGTTTATAAAGTGTAGGTTTTTTTGTTTTGTTAAAAGATAAAAAAAAATGATTATATTCTTTATTTTTAGTTATTATTCACTCTATTATCATTATTCAAGAAAAACTACACCATTTAAAAAAGTATATTAATAATTTATAAGAGGAAATATTTTACCTTTATCAAATATTTTTGGATTTTAGACCATGAATTTGTTTAAAAAAACATGCATTTAACCAATCAAAAACAATTTTAAATCTTAATACATACAAAAATAATTTTAACAAAAATAATATATATGAAAGCTAATAGCTAATTATAAACATAATTAATATCATTTTTAATATATTAATATACCTTTTAATATTATTATTTTTAATTTCATGATCTAACTACAATTTAATATCTCAGCTATTTTACTATATAACCATTTAATTATCAATAAAATATTTATATTATAAATGAACAAAAAAATATGTTTCTTTAATTATTCTAACCACGAATTCATGCGGATTTAAATTAATCAAAATCCTTAAAATATTAAAGATAATAAAATCCCCAAGATGGAATCTAAATAATCAATCAACCTTAAATGAAACAAAATCCATGAAACATTTAATAAACTATAAAGCATAAAAGTAACCAGGTGAGCCCCACACATAATCCAACAGATAAGCAAATAAATGCCAAATAAATAAATAACTATTTCACAATAAACACAAATCAAATCACACTGTGTGCATCAAATCATGGGTGTTTTTTTGCTTTGAATAGATGATGCATATGTTAATAACATATTAATATATTAACGATGCTTTAATCACTTTATTTTAGGCCATATTAGCGAAGGATGAGAATAATGAGTGGGATAATGTTTTTAGATTTTTAATAACTTAATATAATAATCTATATTTGTTATTTAAAAGAAAAAATTTGGAAGTGAAATTTATTCTAATTTAAAAATAATTTCGACCTTTTGAGTGTATGGTGTATTTGATACTAATAAGTAAAATTATATAATATTAAATAAAAATGAAATCTGAATATGTTTTTTTAATATTAAAATAAATAATAAATAATATATTTTGAAAATTATAATAAAAAATTAATTAAATTAATTTAAAAAAATCTGATGGGTGTGTAATGTGTCAAGTGTGTAGGAGATGGACAAACAAGGGGTGCGGAGCTTGGCTCTAGGTGACTCTAGTCGGCATGACATGTGGTAATGATAAATATGATGATCACTCCAAGTGGCATGGGAGGCATAGAAACATCGAGAATGCGGTCATGATTTATAAAAATTGTATGTTCATCATTTCAAGTTGCATTTGGATGTTGGGTATGGGAGTGTGGATCAGAGAGATTGGGGTAGTTGAGTATGCACGGATGTTCTTCCTACATTTGAGGCATTGATGGAGGGTGGTTTGTGGTTACGGTGTGTTTGGTCCTTGTGAGGATGCGAATGGTTTGGGATCCTAGAGATTGGGTTAGCGATTGTGTCACAGTGGATGTCATCACTGAGAATTTGCGTGGCCCTCCTTTGGGAAGGATTAAGAGGTGGAGTGGGCAAGCTATACAACAATTGAAGCGGATTGCCGACATGTTGAGGCAACGAGGGAGAGCTCAACGTGGAGTTGGCCACAACGACTAGGTTGAGGACCAAGTTGCGCGGGCAGAGGAGCGAGAAGAGGAGGGAGGCGCTATGGAGGAGATGGTTGTCTAGGGCCGCACCCCGTCGCCAGGGAGCGTAGTGCAACCCCTGATGTTGCAGTGAATTGCTAAACAATTGTGCATTATTCGTGCAAGCTTGGACATTCTTCGGGAGAAAAAGTATCACGATATAAATGAAGTAATAGCCTATATAAATGATTTTCAATTCTATCAAGTAGAAACCTTGGATCGCCTAGCTTTAGTTCGTCGTAGCCAGCGTAGGTCCAATGAAACGTTGGTTGAAATTGAAACAAGGTTGGAACATATTGATTTTCATGTTCATGAGGGGTATAGTCAGCCCGCGGCCCCTAGAAATGCTCAGGGGTTGATTCCTCCAATGTCGTATAGTTGTTGTGGGATGTTTTTTTGTTTTGTTTGTATTTTGGACGATAGGCTTAGTCTATCTTTAGGGTTCTTGCAAAAAAAGTCTCTATCTTTCCATATTTTGCATTGTTCTCCTCACCAACAAATTTGATTGGAGTGAGGTCGGGAGAACAAAGACATTTTGACACTGATGTAATCAATTTTTGACGAATTAATATAATTTTTTTGATTGACCACAATAATAATAATAATAAAATAAATTTAATAATTATAATTAATATAATAAATAAATAAAATATTAAAATTATGAGAAAAATAATATATGAGAGAGATATATAAAATATTTTGGAATAACAAATTGTAACTAGGTTGTAAAAAGTATCATAAAATTGATAGAAAAATAATAATAATAATAAATATATATATATAATAAAATTTATTAAAAAATTTAAAAATTAGTAAGATAGAAAGAAAATAAATTGAAAAAAATAATATATATATATATATATATTTAAAAAATTAGTAAAATAGAAAGAAAAACAAAGGAAATATATTTTGGATTTTTTTAATAATTATTTGAAATTTCATTAATTTTTATTTTTTTTAAATAAGATTTGAAAAATTAATATAAAAAAATCTAAAATTAAACATAATAAAAATAAATATTTTGCGTAGGAAAAAAGAGATTAGATTAACTTAATAATAAAATATTCATTAAATGAAAGAACTTCAATCAAATTGATTCTTAAATCAAATAATTTTAGAAGAATTAAACAATTTTAATAAAATAAAATTGAATAAATATTTAATTTAAAAATTTTAATACAATTAGTTCTATTATATAGAAATATTATATTATATGGAAATACTATAATGATGAAATTTATGATAATGATTAACATCTACTTAGACTACCCCAGATGCGGGTGATAGACAACACGATCAAGCGCATGCGAGGAGATAGATGGCTCCCATAAGTGAACCACCTACCTCACCTGCTCCCTCCCCCTCCAGGTCTTAATGCTAAAGCGTGTGAGGAGTCCAGTCTTGGCTTGGAAATTAGCCGGCAGGCTGGAGGGAATGTCGAGAGTTAATGAGTTGTAGGATGGGCGTCACACAGAGCATAGAGATGAGGTCAGCCGCCACAAGACGCATGCACGCGAAGCCTCCCTCCTCACGAGGCTTACCCTTCAAGTCACCCTCAGTCAGGAGGATCATCCCATTACGTTGAGCGACCTGGTGAGCTTCCATAGCAGGGTCTCCTGCAGAGAGGGCTTGAAGAGGAGTACGCACTGGTCTCTTTCCAACATATCGATGCGAAAAATGAGATGCATGTGTGGGGGATGCCTAGGGGTGAAGGTCCCCGATGACGATTATGAAGTCCCTGAAAGACGAGAAGCTTCCGGCTATGCACCCAACATCCCTGTACACATACTATGCCAAGTTGATGCACTGGAATTGGAAGCCTTGGTCGGTGCTACGAATTCCTGAAGTACCTTGGAAAAGTGCTACTGGATCATGAGGAATTTTTTTGTTGCCTCTCTGGTTCAACGACAACTCTCGGCGACCAAGCTCAACCACCAAATTCCCTAAGGCAACCATGCGTTGGACAAAGCTCGTGAGGCCATGGATCTCATCTTCTTTGACCACGAGCTCTGATTCCAGGTGTGAGGGCAGCAAGCAACGAACATCTTCCACCCCCTGCCTTTCGCCGCCCTCAAGCCTCTGAGTCCTTCGATGCCGGTGCGGCCCAAGCCCAAGAGAACTAAACTAGGGACAAGAGCACACATCAACAAGTCGAAGAAATATGCAACTGCCTCCACATCCTCTGCAAGCAGACCGGTTGTGGAAGACAACGACAAGGCTAGAAAGGAAGCGAAAGAAGGCAAGGTGGCATCTATGCTTGAGAGCGGTGGCGCTCCTTCAAGGAGAAAAACAAAGTGTAGAGAAAGTCTAGATATCCTGCATGCAGGGCAGGTAGATGGGTAAGTGGACAAACCCAAGGAATCCGAGTGTACTCCCTCCATCCCCTACACTTGTTGGATTATGGAGGAATCACCTCCATAATTTTTTTATGTTTTTGGGTGTCTCTCTGTCAAGTTGGCAGAATGTCAAGTTTTTTTTTTCTCTATTAAACAAGACTCATTATCTGTTTGTTTGGAATTTCGCTATATTTTTGAACATGTGGAGACTAGTGAGTTGGTTTCCCTCTGTTGGGTAGCTCACCAGTGCCAACCAAACCTTAATTTTGATTATGTCAGGGGTAGACAGTTGTTGGCCCCCTAATCGCTCTAGTTACCTAGCTTGTAATATATTTTTTGTACAATAATAGAATAGATGGAACTTTACAAAAAAAAAACATCTACTTAGACTAATATGGTATATCAAACTTTAAGAAAGTAAGGGGTTAGTTGATATTCTTTAATATTTTATTTCTATGATAAAAAATGAGGGAGATAAACGTTCATATATCACTATAGTTTTGTTGACTTAACAAGTCAAGAAAGTTGGTAGTGGCAAATATTTTGAAAATTAGAACATATGTGAGTAAGAGTCAAGCAATCCAAGAGTAAGTGCTTGTCATCTTAAACTTTCTTAATATCACAAATGTGACAAACTCTTTCTTCCCAAAGTGTTTTGTGAATTGGCTAACACCCGATTTCACTTTTGAGCCATGACAATTAGTTTTTATCTTGACAATGTTCATTTTCTTCTTAGCACTAGTCAAGACAGAAAGATAATTTTGGTTATCAAGATTGGGGTTGATCACCTACTTATAATACCTTTTCTTCCATTTTCCCTTTAACTCCTTATCATCCCACAACTTATCCTTAAATTTGAAAGTAATAATATTTTTAATATTACACATATTCTCCAAGATGATCTCTTCCTTTATCCCCAATGGTCTAGCCAAGACTGGGCATCCTAATGTCAGCCTCACATGAGCTGAAGGTGGGGGTTTTGGGTAGAGTTAGAAGAAATTTTGGAAAAAAATTTGGCATCCATGTTGTATAGCTTCTTCTTATACATGAGATACCTAATCACAACCATGCTTTCAATGGGGGTATGGCTAGCTTCAATCAAGAGGATAGCGTAGGGAGTATTTCTTTTAATCTTGAGGTTGTAGGTTATAAATTATTTTTGGATCAACTCAATTTTCCTCCACAATTCTCTAGATATATTGCAACTCAAACCTCGCATCCATATAAAATAACAAGGGTGATGAGAGTCTCAAATAGGAACTTTTTTTTACTCCATACCTAAAGATCTGTCGACTTACAATTGTTTTCAAGCTCATAATAAGCTTTCCAGCCTCCAATTATCTTTTTTTCAATGTTATAATTCCAATTGAGTTGATGATGAATGTCAATTCCCAAATATTTGTATGATGAAAATTTGTCCGGGTAGTTATTATCATAAATGAAATTATCATAATTGACCTTTTTGGATTTGATTATCATGAATTTAGTCTTGTTGGTATCAACAATCATAGACATCTTGGAGCAGTAATCTTGGAGGATTACAAGTTGCTTGTTCAGATCATCATGGCTCCTCGCTAAAAGAACAAAATCATCAACATAAAAGAGAAGAGAAATTCCCATACTCGTGAGCCTGGCGCCATCGCGTCCTGCAGCTTCAAAACACTCTTCCAACTTATCAATGTAAATGCCAAAAGAGAGCTGGGGATAGGGGACACCCTTGCTTAACTCCAATATTGCATTTAATTTCTTCTGACCAGCCCTTACTGGTCTTAAGATTGAGAATTACATTCTCGTATATCCTAGTCATAACAACCCTCAAATCGATAGGAACCATTATCTCTCCTAGCCTTTTCCATAGCTTATCTTGAGGAATTGTGTCGAAAGTTTTTCTAAAGTCAATAAAACAATAGAAGCGATCAATTTTTTTATTGCGACATTCCTCTGTAATGATCCTAAGAGTAACAATATGATCTAGACTAGAGTGACGTCTCTTAAATCCTACATGCCCTTTAGTTATTTTATCATGGATTTCAAGCCAAAGGCTATTCTTCTTTTTCGAAATGAGCCCGTACAGTTTGGCTAAAATGAAGCTAATCAATGATCCTGTAGTTAGAGGGAATGTTTTTATCCCCACTTTTAAATATCGGCACAATGAGGCTTTGTGTCCAAGGCTTAGGGAAACCTCGTTTCGCTACTAAATTGAGGAGTTTGTGTAACGAGGGACGATGATAAACCTATTCATTTTGAAAATTCCAGCTTGGTAGCCTTCAATATCCCTAGCTTTCCCATTAATGATCTTAGCAACCGTAAACTCTGCGTCTTCCAAAGAAAATATATCCTCCTCTATAGGAGTGTTTAAGATGGTGCCCATGGGGTGTGAGGGAAGTCATAAATTTTTTTAAGATAGATACAAAGCACATTGATGTTCAATATCACTTTGTTAGAGATATGGTTGAGGCTAAAAGGGTGTTGCTGGTAAAGGTGGACACTTGAAGAATGTTGCAGATGCATTGAAAAAGTCTGTGAGCACTCAGAAGTTCTCTTGGTGTAGAGAAACAATGGGTGTTGAAGAATTGGGCCAATGACTAAGCTCTCCTGTGCCCCCCTGTGGAAAGAAAACAACAAGTGGGAGAATGTTGGGTATGTGTTATATATTGTATGTGTTAATGTCCTTAATTTTCCCAAGCAGTAGTCCGCCCATGGTTTTGTGCATGGTTTTGCACATGATTTTGGGGTTCGATGGCTTTCGGCCCCTGGTATTTTGTAGATCCGGCCAAGGGAACTACGGTTATGTTCTAATCCAGGGTTAATGGATTGGGGTTTATGTATGCTTCGGCATGTATATATATGTGTTGTAACACTAAAAGGAATATAATGAAAAATCAAGCCGGTCGTCCCGATTTGGGATCCAGGGGAAAATCTCTGTGTTTATCTGTTTTATGTTTTATGCTCTCGCTATTGTTTATTTTCTGTTATAAGATTCGTGTGTAGATAATTTCTGTTCAGGTTAAAACCTACACCTGCTGTGAGGAGGCTCCAACCTCAGTCAGCTACAACTGACAGCTATCAAGCTGCAACTTGATAGGGAAGTTCCAACTTCCTCAATATATCAAACTGAATGTTTGCTGATTTACCTCAGATATCAGCTCTGTTTTGTAGCATCTCTTTCTGCTCTGCCTCTCCTAATTTTCTCTGTCTCAATCTTTTATATTCTGCCGTCTCTATTCTTCACACGCACACTCTGCATATTAATGCGATATTATATATAGAGTTCATTACATGACTCTTTACATTTCTCAGAGAATTTTAAGTGAATAGCCCTGACCTTTTGACTTCTATCTTCTCATTCCTTTATCAAACTCAATTAAAATTATAATGTGTACAAAATTTCATGCTATAGTGGGATTTTTATTTTCCTTGGGATACTTGCCTTTGCATCACAAACAATAAAAAATATTTACATTTGCATTTTTTTTAGTTATACATCTCAATTCCATTAAGCTCCTTTTCTGGATTTTGGATTTGCTGGATTTGTCTTTTCTTGCTGTTGTAAAGAAATAGTTCTGCATACTCTTTGTTCACTGTCATTGGCATATTCCATTTGTTCACTTCATTCCTATATTTATTCTTGTTCATTGTAGTTTGTGCACCTCCTGCATTTATAACTGCTTTTTAATATAACAGCTAATTTTAAATCTGGGCAAACTTTCAAGGTTCTAATCTCTTGGGCTGGCACTTTAATCAACTGTGGAGGCTTTTTATACTCACGATTATAAAACCCATACAGTACATAATATGCTCATGTAATAAACCCAATTAATGTTTTAATACAATTTCGAAGCAATATTACAGCCCACTATATTAAATATCAGCGTAGTATATATATCAGCATATATATATGTTTCCCACTAAATGTGAGGACCCGTGTATTCACTTCATCGTATGCCCATCTCCGAGTCAAGCATTAACAATTATTAATAGTCCGTGGCTTTATAACATCAAACTATATTACATTCCCATATATTTCATAGCGTGCTGACTTCACAATCGTAAACATATGGTCTTAGTCTCCATATGTCCGAGTTGCAATTTTTAAATAAAATACCTTGAGCTATATCCAAAGTTTTCGGATATATTAAACCATTCCTTTTTAAATTCCGCAGGGGATAATGACTAACCTTTGTCACCATATACGAGGCCTCCGGAATGACATTCTTGACCTTCGCCGATGTAATATTATGACCAAAGTTTAATAAACATTTTCCCTTCATTTGTGTACAGTACTCGGGCCCACTCCGCGACGTACCTTGTTAAATACCCTCGCCTATCCAACGGCCGATATCCCGTTGCCCGATCCAATGGATATCGCTTGATCAATATGAGCAGACCATAACGCGCGATGGCGCACAATAAAAAGTGGTTTTCCAATTTCACTCGAGGACACGCGTCAGGCATTCTATGGAATCGCTGCCCATTCCTTCAATACCACTTTCCGTATAAGGGTGGTGCGATGAATACCACCATTCCGCTTTACTGTTCCTCCAAACCGCCGTTACTGCTCATCCGTCACGGTTCCACTTCTCCCTACACTCCAGGTTCCGGTCCTCCACGATTTCAAATATATATATATATATATATATATATATATATATATTCATCGCATTTCAATTATATATATATTCTTTGTTACGACTATGGTTCCGCTCCATTCATTAGTGGCCTTGGTCTCTGGCATTTCCACACGGTCCTAGCATATATATAACGCACAGTTCTTTGGTGTATGCATATATATAAACCATATATATAACCTTCATGTCAATCGAATACAAGTGCTCTGTTCAAAACTGGGGATTAATTTCAAACATAATTCAAACAGTGAATGCTAACTGATTCAAAGCATATCCAATCTCATTGCATTCCACTGCACATTTGAATATAAAGCCCAGAATGTAATTTATGTTATGTGTAACACCCGGCTGTGTAAAAGATTCTCGGAATAACAGTTGTTTCTCTGCAATAACAGCCATGGCTTTGCCTCTGCTGCTTCTGTCGCTCTGCCTCCATTGTCTGTCTTTGTCTCCTTGTAACTGTTCCTGTCTCTGCATCTGCTACCTCCTTTTCCATCAATGGAAACATTTCCAACAGTCTCCCCCTTTGGCATTGATGGCAATACATTTTCTCTGTTTGCCTGCTCTTTCTCCTATTGTTTGCTCTTCCTGTTTGCCTGCTCTTCCTCCTATTGTTTTCTCTTCCTGTTTGCCTGCTCTTCCTCCTGTTGTTTGCTCTTCCTCCCCCTTTGAAATCAATGTAAAAGGGTTGCTTTTTGCATTTCCTCTCTCTGAGTTATGTTTAGGCCCTCTTCTACTGACTTTGTACCATGCTGCTCCAAAGTGATGTATAAGACTTGTTGAGAGAACACTTTGAGGATTATCGAATTTGAATATACACTGTAAATTGATACAGTTCAAACGCATAGACTTCTTTCACTTGTATAGAGCTAAAAGTGAGAATAATGATACTTCATAGAATATAGATGTATCATCTTTTATCTAATCAGAGATGTATGATTGGATTCAAACTGATGCTTTTGCTCTGTACTTGACCTTTTGATGCTTGAATAATGCAGATAACTCTAAGATAATAACTTGGTGTTCTTTTGCCTTAATCCTTTGATCCTGAGGACCTGATTCATGTTTTCCTTGCTGGCTGTTCTCCCCCTAGATATTTTCGTTTTTGTTCTCCCCCTGAAATTGTGCTTTCTCTTTATATCAGAGAGTAGCATCTGCAGATACTACCCCTAGTTTATCTCTCAAATATTGAAATGGTTCTCTAGCAAGAGGTTTGGTAAATATATCAGCTGTCTGTTCTTTCGTTGGTACATATTCCAGCTTTACTATCTTCTGAGCCACTTGTTCTTGGAGGAAATGATACTTGATTGGAATATGTTTAGTTTTTGAGTGAAGTACAGGATTTTTAGATATACTTATAGCACTTGTATTATCACATTTGATTGAGATAGGTTCATCAATGCTTACCTTCATGTCTTGAAGAGTTTTCTTCATCCACATGACTTGTGTACAACATGTTGCTGCTGCTATATATTCTGCTTCAGCTGTAGACAGAGATATGGATGTTTGTTTCTTGCTTAGCCATGCCACCAGACTTTCTCCTAGATAGAATGCACCTCCACTTGTACTCTTCCTGTCATCCACACAGTTGGCCCAATCTACATCTGTGTACGCTGTTAAGGTGAAGCTTTTTCCTTTAGGATACCAAAGCCCATATTGTATTGTTCCTTGTAGATATATGAGTATTCTTTTTACTGCCAGAAGATGGTTTTGTTTAGGTGTTGCTTGATATCTTGCCACTAGTCCTACTGCTAGCATGATGTCTGGTCTTGAAGCTGTCAAGTACAGCAGGCTTCCTATCATGGATCTGTAGAGTTTTTGATCTACATCTGCAGACCTATCATCAGCACACAGCTTGCATCCCCTGATCATGGGGGTTGTCATTGGTTTGCAGTCCTCCATTTTGAATTTTTTCAGCATTTCTTTTAAGTATTTTTCTTGAGAAATGAATGTGCCTGTGTTCTTTTGCTGAATTTGCCGTCCCAAGTAGAAACTGAGTTCTCCAATCATAGACATTTCAAACTCTGTTTTCATTTCATCAGCAAACCCTTTTGCTAGTTCATCTTTGTTTCTTCCAAACATAATGTCATCAACATATACAACAACAATTAGGAGTTCATTTTCATGCGCTTTTATGTATAGATTGCTGTCTACTCCACCTCTCTTAAAACCCTGTTTTTGCAAATATTTGTCCAGTCTTGAGTACCAAGTACGAGGAGCCTGTTTCAGTCCATATAGGGCCTTCTTCAGTCTGCACACATAGTCTTCTTTGTCTGTCAATGAGAAGCCTTCTGGTTGTTCCATGTACACTTCTTCTTCTAGATCTCCATTAAGAAAAGAAGACTTTACATCCATTTGATATACCTTGAAGTCTTGGTAGCATGCAAATGCTAGGAACATTCTGATAGCTTCCATTCTGGCTACAGGGGCAAATGTTTCTTCATAATCAAGTCCTTCAATTTGTGAGTATCCTTTGCAGACCAGCCTGGCTTTATTCCTGATTACTTGTCCTTGCTCATTCATTTTGTTTTTGAATACCCATTTTGAACCATTGATATTCTTCTCAATTGGTCTAGGAACTAGTTCCCAGGTATTGTTCTTCTCAATTTGGTCCAATTCTTCATTCATTGCTTTTACCCAATACTTGTCCTTGCTGGCTTCTTCAAACTTCTTTGGCTCTATTTGTGATAACATGGCTATGTATACTTCTTCTCTCTGTTCAATTAGCTGCCTTCTTGTTTGCACTCCTACACTCTTGTCTCCTATGATTTGATCTTCTGGATGGTTCTTTTGAGTGTATCTTGAGGGGGTTTTTGAGTTCAGTTCAACATTTTCTGATGTTTTTCTTGTTTCTTCATCATCTTGGTCCTCTTCTTCATGATTTTCAGGATGGCTACTGCAATCTATATCTCTTGTCTTATTTGGAAGTTCTTCATCAAATCTTACATCAATACTTTCTACAATTTTTCGAAGAGTCTTGTTGTAGCATTTGTATCCTTTACTCTTGGATGCATATCCTAAGAGTATTCCTTCATCTGCTCTTGCATCAAACTTCCCCATATTTTCATCATTATTCTTTATGTAGCACTTGCTGCCAAAGACTCTAAAGTGCTTGATTGATGCAGGTTTACCATGCCATATCTCATAAGGTGTCTTGTCACTGTTAGGTCTTAAATGAGCTTTGTTTAGAATATGTACTGCTGTGTGTACAGCTTCTGCCCAAAAGGTTTGAGTAATGTTACTCTCTTGCATCATAGCTCTGGCCATTTGTTGTACAGACCTGTTTTGTCTCTCTGCTACTCCATTCTGCTGAGGTGTCCCTGCAATGGTAAATTGTTGCTTTATCCCATGTTCATTACATAGGTCTGCAAAGTCATAATCTGTGAATTCACCTCCTCTGTCTGATCTGATACATTTAAGTTTGCATCCAGTTTGATTTTCGGCTAATGCTTTGAATATCTTAAATTTTTCCAGTGCTTCTGATTTTTTCTTGAGAAAAGCAACCCATGTCATTCTGGAGAAATCATCTATTATCAGCATGAAGTAGGATTCTCCACTTGGTGTCTTAGTTCTAGCAGGTCCACATAGGTCCATGTGCACAAGCTGAAGTGGTCTTCTTGTTGATAGCTCATCTTTAGATTTAAAGGATGTGTGAGTCTGTTTCCCTAATTGACAAGATTTGCATATGGTATTTGAAGGTCTTCTTATTTATGGCATATTTCTGATGGCTTTCTTCTTGCTCAGTCTGATGATATGGTCGAAGCTGAGATGTCCCAATCTCCTATGCCATAACCATGACTCCTCAAGTTTGCTAAGATGGCAGGCTTCATCCTCCTCTTTCACTATGTACACATTACTCTCTATTCGAACACCTTTGAGCAGAGTCTTTCCTGTTGTGCTTGATCTGACTTCACAATCTTGAGCTCTAAAAAGAACTTCACAACCTTTGTCACACATTTGACTGACACTCAGTAAATTTTCTTTCAGCCCATCTACAAATAGTACATCTTGGGCCTTTCCTCTGCCATTGTCTATGCTGACTGAGCCTTTTCCCTTGATCTTACCTAATTTATCATTTCCAAAAGTAACATTGCTAGATTTCTTTTCATTAAGAGTTATAAACTTGCTTTTGTCTCCAGTCATGTGTTTTGAGCAGCCACTGTCCAGGTACCATTGGCTTTTCAGGTCTTGAGCAGTTAGATCCAAGTCACATTTATTCTCCTTCTTTATCCACCGGAAGCACCCTTTTGTTTGGTATCTTTTGTGAGATGATGGGCTACATCTTCTGAGAGGACACTTGGAAGAAGTATGTCCAACTTGATTGCATACACAGCATTTGGTCATAATTTTTGCTGGTTTGTGAGTATGAACAGAATTTCTTTGATTCATAAACCTCCTTGAAGTGTTGAAAATCAATCTTTGTCCATACTTTCTACACTCAATGATTTTATGGCCAAATTCTTTACAATAAAAACAGTAACCATAGAAACAACTTGCATACCTGATGTGAGTTTGTCTTCTCCAGTTGTTTATTTGAGACAGTCTCTTTACTATTTGCATCTTTAGCTGGTTTGAATTACTCCTCCTTGCATGACAATATGTAGAAATGTGTCCAAGCTTGTGGCAGACATAACAGGTGGCATTCTTCATAGGAGGCAAGAATCTCCTTTGATGGTTTCCAAATTTGATATAATCAAGAGTATATGATCCTTTCTCTGTTGTCTTAGTATTTGTTGAAATATTTGTTATTAGAGGTTTCTTCTGGTCTCTGTCTTTCTCATTACATGTTTCTTCCTTTGTAGGAATTATTTGAGCTGCTTCATCAGCCTTCTTTTCTTTCACAAAAATTATATTTTTGTTTTCCTTTTCTTTGCCTTTACTTGATTCTCCTTCATAGCCTATCCCAGTTTTTATTAGAGGAGATCTTTGAGCATCCAAGATTTCATTCAACTTACCAGAGCTTGTCATTTGAGAAGGGTATATAGACACTTTCTGTTGAGCACTTTCTAATTTCTTCCTCAAACATACAATTTCTTCTTCCAGCTTCTCTTGTTCTCGAGTTTTATCCTTGATTTGCTGAAGTAACATATCTTCAATCTTCTTGGCTTCTTCAAGCTTTACCTTCAGCTACATGAGGACTTCTGAATTTTGTTCTTCCTTCACACATTTGAGGAGAATCTCCTTTTGTTTTCTGCATTTTAGTTTGAGTCTGTCAATCTCCTCCAGAGCACTTCTTAGCTCCCCCTCAAGGTCGACTTCCCCTTCTTCTTCTTCTTCTTCTTCTAGCAAGAGTCCTTCAAGATCTTCTATGGCCATCAGTAAAAATTCAGAGGTTCCCTCTTCTCCTGAGGATTCATCTGAGTCTTCAGATGTACTGCTATCTTGTTGAGCATAGAAGGATTTTCTGCTGAATTTCTTTCCTTTCTGCCAGTTCTTTGATGTGTTTTTCTCTGATTCTTGAGCCTGATTCCTTACTTTCTTGTGAGGACACTTAGCAGCATAATGTCCAACTCTTCCACAGTTAAAGCATTTGAAGGGTAGTTTACCTTTGTATCTACCTGAGCCTCTATCTAGTTTCTTGACAAATTTAGCCTCTTCTTCATCAGAGCAAGAGCATATGTCTTCCTTTTCTTCTTTCTTCTTTTCTGTTTTAAAAGTTGCCTCCCTCGTACTTGGTTTCTTCTGTGGAAGCCTCATCTCATATGCTGTTAGATTTCCAAGTAGTTGGTTCATGGTCAAGGTCTCCCAATCGGTTGTTTCTTCTATAGCAGACACCTTGGGATTAAATCTAGATGGAAGAGATCTTAGAATCTTTTGAACAATTATACTTTCTGGCATGGTTTCTCCAAGAGATTTCATATTATTAACAATTTCTGCAACTTTTAAGAAGAAGCTGCCAACATCTTCATCATCATTCATTTTTAAATTTTCAAACTGGGCTCTATATACTTGAAGTTTGGCAGTCTTTACCTTTTTATTTCCCTCATGGATATTCTCTAGAGTATCCCACATATCTTTGGCAGTCTTACTGTGCATTACTTTGATAAACTTAGCTTCACATAGTCCATTTAAGATTGCATTCATTGCTTTTGCATTAGCTACAAAGTTTTGTTTAGCTTCTTTCTCTGAATCAGTTGACTTTGTGGAGTATCCAAATTCCACAGCATCCCAAACTTCTAATCCTAAAGACATTATGTATGCTCTCATCCTGATTTTCCAGAAGGCATAATTAGCACCAGTGAAGAAAGGTGCTTTATTGGTGGAGCTTCCTTCTTGACTGGAAATCTAGAGGACTTAGGATCTCCTTTCAGGTGTTAGACTGATACACAAGGAACTGGCTCTGATACCAATTGTTGAACCCTTAGTTAAACTGAGAGGGGGGGTGAATCAGTTTAACACATTCATGGATTTTTTAAACCTTTTATTAAAACTAACATACACCTTCATTTCATGTCCAACTTAATATGTGAGTAATCTTAGAATGTGAGCAGCAAATATTAATTTAATATAACAGCAGACTTTAATATGAGAGTAGCAGGTATTAAGTAGAAGATATAAACCAGATCAACACATAAACATCTGCACAGAGACACCAGATATAAGTGGAAACCCATAAAGGGAGAAAACCACATCTTATTATTGTTGTGATGCAAAGGCAAGCTCCAACTCCCTCTCACCACTGTTTTTCTGCGGGCACCAACCTACAGGAGGCTCCAACCTCAGTGAGCTACAACTAACAACTATCAAGCTGCAACTTGATAGGGAAGCTCCAAATTCCTCAATATATCAAACTGAATGTTTGTTGATTTACCTCAGATATCAGCTCTGTTTTGTAGCATATCTTTCTGCTCTGCCTCTCTTAATCTTCTCTGTATCAATATTTTATATTCTGCCTTCTCTATTCTTCACCTTGACACTCTACATATTAATGTGATATTATATATAGAGTTCATTACATGACTCTTTACATTCCTCAGATAATTTGAAGTGAATAGCCCTGACCTTTTGACTTCTATCTTCTCATTCCTTTATCAAACTCAATTAAAATTATAATAATGTGTACAAAATTTCATGCTATAGTGGGATTTTTTTCTTTTCCTTAGGATACTTGCCTTTGCATCACAAACAATAAAAAATATTTACATTTGCATTTTTCAGTTATACACCTCAATTCCATTCAGCTCCTTTTCTGGATTTTGGATTTGCTGGATTTTTCTTTTCTTGCTACTGTAAAGAAATTGTTCTACATACTCTTTGTTCACTGTCATCGGCATATTCCATCTGTTCACTTCATTCCTGTATTTATTCCTATTCACTATACTTTGTGTACCTGCTGCATATATAACTGCTTTTTAATATAACATCTGATTTTAAATCTGGGCAAACTTTCAAGGTTCTAATCTCTTGGGCAGGCACTTTAATCAACTGTGGAGGCTTTTTATACTCACGATTATAAAACCCATACAATACATAATATGCTCATGTAATAAACCCAGTTAATGTTTTAATACAATTTCAGAGCACTATTACAGCCCACTATATTAAATATCAGTGTAGTATATATATCAGCATATATATATATATATATATGTTTCCCACTAAATGTGAGGACCCATGTATTCACTTCATCGTATGCCCATCTCCGAGCCAAGAATTAACAATTATTAATAGTCCGTGGCTTTATAACATCAAACTATATTACATTTCCATATATTTCATAGGGTGCTGACTACACAATCGTAACCATATGGCCTTAATCTCCGTATGTCCGAGTTGCAATATTTAAATAAAATGCATTGAACTGTATCCAAACTTTTCGGATATATTAAACCATTCCCTTTAAATTCCACGGGGGATAATGACTAACCTTTGTCACCATATACAAGGCCTCCGGAATGACATTCTTGACCTTCGCCCATGTTATATTATGACCAAAGTTTAATAACCATTTACCCTTCATTTGTGTAATGTACTCAGGCCCACTCCACGATGTACCTTGTTAAATCCCCGCGCCTATCCAACGGCCGATATCCCATTGCCCGATCCAATGGATATCGCTTGATCAACATGCGCAGACCATAACGCGTGATGGCGCACAATAAAAAGTGGTTTTCCAATTTCACTCGGGGACACGCGTCAGGCATTCTATGGAATCGCTTCCCATTCCTTCAATACTGCTTTCCGTATAAGGGTGGTGTGATGAATACCACCATTCTGCTTTACTGTTCCTCCAAACTGCCATTACTGCTCATCCATCACGGTTCCACTTCTCCCTACGCTCCAGGTTCCGGTCCTCCATGATTTCAAATATATATATATAACTATTCATCGCATTTCAATTATATATATATTCTTTGTTACGACTATGGTTCCGCTCCATTCATAAGTGGCCTTGGTCTCTAGCATTTCAACACGGTCCTACCATATATATAACGCACAGTTCTTCGGTGTATGCATATATATAAACCATATATATAACCTTCATGTCAATCGAATACAAGTGCTATGTTCAAAACTGGGGATTAATTTCAAACATAATTCAAACAGTGAATGCTAACTGATTCAAAGCATATCCAATCTCATTGCATTCCACTGCACATTTGAATATAAAGCCCAGAATGTAATTTATGTTATGTGTAACGCCGAATTTGTGTAAATATTTATCGGAATAACGGTGTTTCTGCAATAACAGTCGTGGCTTTGCCTGCTATAGTAGCCTCTGCCTCCATTGTACGTATTTTGTCTCCTTGTAGCGATTTCATCCCACACTGCTGCACATCCACCCGACTTTTCCTTTGCCATCGATAGCAGCATTTCCAACAAACCTTTGATCCACATCCTTAGATCCTTTGATCCACATCCTTAGATGAGTTGTCTATGCTCAATTTGCAACCAAGTAAAGACATCTCAAAATCACTTTGCACCTTTGTAGCAAAATTCTTAATTAGTCGATCATCATTGCTACCAATTATTGTATCATCCTCTTTAGCTATTATACATGCTTTAGTTGCTTCATCCAGAACATATATGTCGTTTGGAGCTCGACTTGCTGTAGCCACAATTTCACCATACACGCCTTTCCTGATTTCACATTTCGAGGAGTTGAATAGTATTGTGTGTCCTTGATCACACATTTCTCCAACACTAAGTAGATTGTGATTCATGTTTTCAACCAATAGAACATTATTGGCTACAGAATCTTTGCTTCCGAGAGTGACAGTACCTGATCCTATAACCATCATTTCCAAAGGACACGGTTCCATCCTTCTTCTCTTTCAGAGATACAAATTTATTTCTGTCTCCAGTCATTTGGGTTGAGCAACTACTATCAACATACCACACATCTTTGTTCTTTGGAGCCTTGAGAGCAAGAGCACAATTATCATTCTTCTTCTTCTTCCATGTTCGTTCATTCTGTGGCTTCGAAGATTCTTCTGGAGGATTTTCAAGTTTGCAGTCTTTGGCTATGTGTCCAAACCTTCATCATTTGTAACATTCAATATTATTTCTTAAATGTTCAAATCTATTGGTGTTTCACTAGGCCCTGGGAGGTTCATATTTGATAGATCTCCTGGAATTGTATTCGTTCCTAGGGTACGTGTGACATTCTACAACTTTATTACCAAATTTTCCACATGAATAAAAGTAGCCATAAAAAATATGTTGGTACTTGGATGAAAATTTTCATTGAAGAATTGTCTTCCAAGGTTGTTCTTGCGAATCTTGTCCAATGAATTCTGCATGCATGTCAGATCTCATAGGTTCATTGTATTTTGTTGTAGAAGGTCCTGCTTCTTCTTCTTTTTAACCGATGCTAGTTTTTTCGTTGTAATATCGTTGATTGTTGATGAGTTCTTCCAATGCCCTTGAGCTATTGGCATAGTTTTGGATAGTTTTTCTTTTCTTCACATCCTCACGCAGCGACACTACTTCGGCTTCTAATTCTTCCCTTTCTTGGTTGCTTTCTTCCAACTTATTTTGAAGTGACTTTTCAATGAATTTGTGTTCTTGAACTTCAATTTTGAGGCCTTGAACTTGTTATTCAAGCGTTTTGGAATGGATCTTCCCCGCCTTGAGATCTTTTATAAGCTTGATTTCTTCCTCATAAAATTCGTCTATGGTCCATCCTTCTTCTTCGTTTTTGATACCTCTTGCTTATTGTGCTTGGGTTTATTGTGCTTGGCCATAAAAAAATGCTCTCTCATTGGCTTCTTCTTCACTATCATTGTCTTCATCGGATGATGAGCTATCTTCTTTAGAGAGAAAGTTCCTTTTGGATCCTTGCTTATTGAATTTCTTAAAGCCTTTCTTTCTTTTTGAGTTGCCATTACTTTTGTTTGGACATTTTGCTGCAAAATTCCCAACCTCATTACAGCTGAAACATATCAATGGAAGTTTACCTTTGAATTGTCCCTTACCAATTTGTAGTTTTCTCGTGAAGTAAGCATATTCTTCATCTGAAAGACCTTCTTCATCATCTCCCTTTTCTTCACACTTGCAAGTGCATGTCTTTTCAATTGAAGGTTGTTTATCCTTATTGGTTTTCTTAGATGCAACGAATGCAGTTTCTAGATGTGAAGTACCCTCTTCTTCATCAAGTCTCATTTCATATGCTATGAGAACTCCATGTAATTCCTCTTTGCTGAGTTTGTCCAGATTTGCACTGTATTCTAAGACCGATACCTTTGGGTTGAATCTCCTTGTTAACGTTCTAAGAATCTTCTGTATAATAGTCTTCTCGTCAACTAGCTCTCCCAATCCTTACAGAGTATTGGTTATTTCATCAATGTATTGAAAGTATGCAACAATGTTGCAATCTTCTTTCATTCTGAGTTGCTCAAATTTTTCTCTATAGATTTGAAGCTTTGCTTCTTTGACATTTGAGTCACCTGCATATATATTCTCAAGCTTGTCCCATACATTTTTGGCGGTTTTACAACCCAACACCTTATGATAAGCAGATTCAATAAGTCCAATGATAATAATATTCTTTTCTTTTGCATCATTTACCAAATTCTTCTTACCTTGTTCATCCGCGGTTGATGTAAATCCATTTTGAACAGTGTCCCATACTTCGTAACCTTGCGCCAAGAGATAGACCTCCATTCTTCCTTTTCAAAGTGCATAATTATTTTCATTGAATAGAGGTACACCATTCTTGGTATGCTCCATGACCTCCTTCCAGCTGTTAAACTACTATTGAAGGAACCAAGCTTTGATACCAATTGTTGGAAATACTGAGAGGGGGGTGGGGGGTGAATCAATATTTCTTTCAATTAGAGCATTATTTAATCTTCAATTATTATCAATGTTTGTACAATGATAGCAACAAACAAGAGAAACACAAATGAACACAGTTTTTAAGGTGGAAACCCACTCTGGGACAAAAACCACCTAATGATTTTCTAATAATTCTTTAATATTCAACTCCAATTGAAAATAAAGCTCCAACTTCCTAGAATCTAGAAAAACATTCTTCTCCAGCTCCCACTGGATGGACGCTCCAACGCCCGAGATTCTTCAGTAGTCAACTGAATGGATGCCCCAACACCCAATGAGCTACAACTCACCCTAGCACCACCCTACCACCCTATAGAAGAATAAAAAATGAATGGACTCCCGTACCAGGGAAAATGGTCCACTTTACAATGATATAGAATGATGTAGAAGAAGAAGATATATTAGACCATAACCCCAACTTTGACACAAACACCTAATGATGATCCTAGACCTCCCAACGCTACCTCTTCAACCCTTGGCAGATAGATACTAGTACAATTTGTACAATAATGTATTTACAATGACTAGGTACAATGATACCTTTACAATGATTGTATGCAGTGCTGCCCACTTGAAGACTTCATATGATGAACTTCTTGCTGCTGTTATGCACCTTGGATGCTGCTCTTGTCATGCTACCCTCTGCTGCACCTTTCTTTGCTTTTCTGCCATAGAAAGTCTGGTCCTTTGCAACCCTTGACAACACACGATCTAGCTTTTTTTTGCCTTCTAGGAGCTCGATATTGAATCTCCTATATCTCTGGTATTTCAGATCTTCAATAACTGAATTTTGGTCCTATAGTATTCCTCTAAGTCCTCTTTCCAATGCCATTGGTCTGACCCAATTTGGATTCTTCAAGAGAGAGTTATACCCAATTTCTCACACTGCCCTAATTATGGACTGTTTCAGCAGATCGCACTTGTACGGCATGCCACGTGTTGTTGTTTCTTTATTTGCCTCTAAAATTGATAGAGAAAAAACTAAAAAATGTGCACTATCTACTACATTTTACATAATTCCAATCCGATACTCAGAGAGAGAGTTATGACGATTTTACCAAGGTCACTTCTTTGAGATGAATTTCAGGAGCCTGCAAAAACCCTTACTTCCACAGATCATATCTCCAAAAATATTGCATAACTTGATCTGAAATGTTTACTGCCACTTGCTCAGGATTTTGGCTTTACCTCATAAAAATTTCAGCTTCTTGCCTTCTTAGAAAAAACGTTAGAGTGAAAATTCCACGATGACCTATTTCAAATGGCCGAATTCCTTGCATAAGGAGGAAATGAAGATCACAATTTATATGAATGCTTAAGTTGAGAGGGGCTTCAACAAGTGAACATGGGAGGGATTTTAGGGGCTTAAAAAATATTAATTATGACTTTTCAATGACCCATGCCCCAACCCCATGGGGTTTTATCCCACTAACTGGGGGTACAAACTTCAAACATGAATATCTCTCAAACCGTGAAGAATTACATGGTGTGCCATATATCAATGGAAACATCTCGACAAGTAGAAACCATCAAAAGCATTATTGACCCAGAATATATTAATTTGGTAGGTCAAAATTCCCATGCAATATTAGGTTAGCCCCTGGTGCTTCTTTGGTTGACATCAATGACAAGCTGGCGATAAAATTTTTTGATTATAGTGTAAAAATAGATATATCGAATATTATTAGCTCTTAATAATATTTGGACTCTAAACATTATCTTATTCTCTTGGAGCACTTCAGTTAAGTGCACAGATGTGGCACAACAGCTGACAGAAGGAATTATGCTATTCTTGAGGGTTTACTGGAGCTATTGCATGGAGGACTTCAGTTAGAACTCATGTGACAGAGTTTGGTGGAGTTATAGAAGTAGTTGGTGGAGTTGTATTTAGTTTAACTCAGTTAGACTCGGTTGAGCTAGTTGTATCTAGTCTAACTGATTGATACACTAGTGAGAGTGGTGTGAATTAATTAATAATTAATTCACTAAATAATAACTCATTAATCAACTGAAGAATACATCAGTTAACTACAGTGCATGGCAATTTTAGTGGAGACCACTGGAGAGATAGGTGAAAGGGCAAGATAGACTATCAGTTGTGACTATAGTGATGCATTGATTGCATCCAACACTCAGTGGAGATGCCAATGAGGATTTTGTGAGCAAGTTTGGGGAAATTAGAGTTCATTCAGAGCCATTCTTCAGCAGGGATTGCGCAGTAGAGGCAGGCTAGTAGGTGGCAGAGATCGGTGCATGGGATTTGCTAGATCGGACCTGATTAGTGTGTAGCGATTGGATTGTACTGATAGCTTGATATGATCAGCTTTGTATGAGGATTGTTACATGATCTCTATGACATATTGGCTAGGGGTATTTGGCAGGTGGTTGGTTTTCGTATATCCCTCTCAGGGCTTTCCGGTGCCCGAGGCAGACAGTCAGATTAGCTATGCTGTTCACAAAGATGGCATGAGCATGTTCATATTAACTTGAAGTAACTTGAAAGAATACAATAAGGAATTACCTCTTTGACGGTTTCGTGATCTCTTGGAGAGCGCTGTGCAGCAAAGTAAGAGTCCTTCTTCGCTGGCTCCAAATCCGAGACCTGCAATCAGTCAAAAGCACCCGCGTAACTTCTAATATAACAAGTATTCTATCAATTAAATCAAAAATAAACATCTAGATTATACACATCTGAGCCATTCATATCATACTAAACAAATATTGAAATAACAATATAACATTAAGCATCGAATGGACAAAACAAACATAGTTCTATTGATTTTGCAAGAAGGAGGATTACAACCATCGGTTGTACCAAGCCCTCCTCAGTCTCCCAATCTCTCTTCTCTACCAAGTGAAGAAGTCCAAGCCAACAAGCTCTCTAGGAGCCTCTTTGACTCTTGGCCTTCACAATGTCACACTATTCTCTATTCCACAAGTATGCAAGAAATTTTGAGCAATCCTTCGACCTTTGATTAAGAGCCTTCAGCTCCTTCTTATAGGAGAGGGAGAAAGCCATTGTTGCCCTTCTCTTTCCACTAGTTTGGAATGGAAAAGGCTTAGATGTTTCCTTGGTCTCCATGCTTTTGCCTCTCTTGGAGTTCAGTCCTCTATGGCAATGACCAATAATGAACTGGTGCTTCTGCACTTTCCTCTGTCCACTGACTCCTTCGTGAGGGAAAGTCGGAGATTCAAATCTTTCTCCGCGCTCTTTTCCCAATTCAAACTTAAAACACGGGTAACGCGACCATCCAATGTAAACAGAGCGTTGCCCTAGCCACTAACGCGGTCAATGTATTGCTTGCTTGCGTTATAACGCTCTTGTTATGTTCTATGTATGCGTTACCCTGGCAGAAAAAGGTTTAATTTAGGTCTTTGTACTTCTTCCATATTTGTCTTCCCCTCTGAGCTGATGAGGAGGTATTTTGACCTGTAATAGATGCCCCCTAAAGTGTGAGGTCAGAGACGAAGACGATGGCCGAAATACTTTATAATTTGTAGAGAGAGAGGGAGATTGAAAGACTGAGGAAAACCTGAAACAACAACATATGTCAGAAAATATAGTATTTTCCTAGAGTCGGGCATGTCCCATGCTCAGTAGCTTTAAACAACATGATTTATCTAGAATAGAGATATGAAGAATCTGTCCACCAATAGGCGCAATGTGGAAGTGTCTGTCATAACAGGATCAGGCTGAAGAAGCTGTCTCCATAAACCATATCGCAGCTTGGGGAAGGGAACACAAATTTAATGATGTAACCTTTGCCCCAAGGTCTTGACCACCGATTCACTTAAATTGCATATTTCTCAACATGTGAATGAGGGAGTTGTCGTCGAACATGTGAGAAATCGTCTGATTACCAGTCAATAATGAAAACTGTTAACAGACGCGAAGGTGGCCACCGATAATGATGATGGTCCCTAAGATGCCCAGTACAATCTAGCGAGTGTGAATAAAAGGAGTTGAATTCGAACACTCGTAGAATCATTCGACCAAGAGCCAATGATGAAGACCCTTGATCAAACACAAGACTACCTGCTACTGATGTCTACAAGTATCTGGGTACTGATGTGTTTCTGGATCAACTTCCTAGATAAGGTGTTGAAGTCGATAGGAAGTGATCTGTTGAGAGGTAGGCACTGAGGCGTCCTACATCAGTCAACACGAAACGGAAACCAACTGATTTTGTTTATGATTTGAGATAAGGAAGAGTAAATGGGAATGTCAGACGACAAATAATTTCTGGCATAATGAACGGTTTGGTTGATAACAGGAGCAGTAGATAACGAGATCTGCTTGAACAATAGAAGGCACTCTAGCAGGGTACTAGGCAGCTGAAGCATGATGAACACCAAAGAGTGTGTTAGGATTTTACCGGTGCAGGGACACTAGGAAATGAAGGCTAATACTCATAGATGGTAGGGTTCGGCTAACTGCGAAAGAGTTTTCTGGGAAGTGCCATGTTCAAGAATTTTGCTGCCAAATCGACCTTTTTTGGAAATGTAACAGAGATAGTATCCATTTTGTCCAAATTTTTCCCCGTCTGATTAAGTTTAACGAGTCCAGATGAGTAAACTCGGTGAATTTTTCATGTTTAAAGAGTCTGAAAAATGTCAGGAAAGACAACTCTGTGCCCCATCTGATTAGTTTTAACGAGTCCAGATGAGCAAACTCGGTGAATTTTTCATGTTTAGAGAGTCTGAAAAATGTCAGGAAAGACAACTCTGTGTCCTGTCTGATTAGGTTTAACGAGTCCAGACGAGTAAACTCGGTGAATTTTTCATGTTTAGAGAGTCTGAAAAATGTCATAAAAGACAACTCCATTGAGGTACCTTTGTCATGTCTTGATAACCGGGCACGGCAAAGGGGTAATAGTAAGCCCGAAACAGTTCATTTTCCGTTAGTTAGTCCATCGAATCCGGAAAAGTGAGAAATCTATGTTCAATGGACGTCTACCTCATTTTTTTATGAGTACGAGGAGACGAAGTAAACTCAATCTTCTTTGTGAAATTTTAACGAGTCCAACAAAGAAAACTCGGTACCTCCGTGAAATTTTAACGAGTCATGCGGAGAAAACTCGACTTTACTTTTTCTGTTTTAAAGAGCGTTGAAAAAGAGGAAAAGAATGGCTCCTTGTTCTTTGTCTCAGTAGTTTAACGAGTTTGACAAAGGTGACTCGGGATTTTTTCGGTTTTATGAGCGAGAAAAAGATTCCTAAAAAGAATGCTCAGAGCTTCTTCATGGTTTTGACGAGTCTGAAGAAGAAAACTCTAGGTTTTTCGGATTAACGAGCAAGAAAAGACCATAAAAAGAACGCTCGATGCCAACTTCGTGTAAGTTTAACGAGTCCGAAGAAGAGAACTCGAGGTTTTTCGGATTAACGAGCAAGAAAAATACCGTAAAAAGAATGCTCGGAATTTCTTGATCTCTTTCTCGTCAATAGAAGGATCTATGTCGGGAATTTTCTTGTGAGACCAAGCAAACACATCGCGGAATTCTTTAAAAAGAGATGTGAAGGCCACAATTTCCTCAGGATTGCAGTCGGCTCCAATTTGAATATTTTCCACGATACCTGTCAGATGTGAAGGACGCAATTTCCTCAGGATTGCAGTCGGCTCCAATCTGAATATTTTCCACGATACCCGTTTTGACCGAGATATCAATGAGCAGTGTCTTGGAAAGATTACCCATGTTCCCTTCTGAATCGATAGTGTGAACAGTCGTATAAGAGGAGGGGACTATCTCAGGTTGGTCAAAAGACGGGATTTCAGTTTTTATCGCCTCCGAATCAATCGTCGAAGTGCGATGGTGAAACTCTCCCCAAGGTCATTCTTCTAATGACATGATCTCTCGAATAGCTTCGTCTGTAGGCCAGACTTCATTGAGGAGATCCTTAGAGAGAACTGTTATGGGAGAGAGGGTCGTACCTGTGGTCGAAACCATATCAGTGGAGGGTTTAGATGCGGTTTGGATGGCTTGGTAAGCCAACTCAACCGGCGAAAGCGGCATCTGATCTCCATAGGAATCAATATCTGAAGGTGCCGGGATGATCCATGGGTCGATAGAGCCATCCAAAGAGGTGGATATCATTGCAACCGTGTTTGGGATCTGCGGTGGCGGTAGAGGAAAACAACCCAGTAGGGAAGATGCCTTCAGAAGACCGGTACTGATACTGACGTAAGAGTCAGGGACACCTCCTATTAGGGGTACAGAGCTACTTGGT